>JARJLU010018916.1:201777-274269 GCA_030272975.1 Sparidentex hasta
TTAAGTAGTGCATGTACAATTGCACAAGTGAGGCTACCATTTTATTTAATGTGTGTGTGTATGTGTGTGTGTGTGTGTGTGTGTGTGTGTGTGTGTGTGTGTGTGTGTGTGTGTAGGACCTGGGCATGGAGTCAACATCTCTGGATGACGTATTGTACCGTTATGCCAGCTTCAGAAACCTGGTCGACCCCATCACGCATGACCTGATTATCAGCCTAGCGCGATACGTCCACTGCCCCAAGACGGTAGGACACACACACGTATACACACACACACACACACACAAAATCATAATCTTAAATATTGTCGATTACAGTAAAGATGCTTATGCATGCCCCCATACACACACATGCCGATGTGATTCATTTCGCTGCTGCTATCAGGCAATCTCCTGATTCATTTTGTCTGACACTATTAGGTTACAGAAGTGCTCCAAGTGGTTGTGTGGCTGTGTGTGTCCTTGAGGGAAGCACGGCGCCCTATGTTTGTTAATTCATGTAGTCTAGTTTGTCATTGAGGGAGAGAGGGGGAAAGAAAGGGTGACAGCAGCCATGCTGGATGAATAATGGAGGGAGGAAGTGGGAGTGATGGAGGAGAAGATAGGAATTAAAAGGCCTGTTGTATAAGTGCAGCATGGCGCACTGTGAAACACTGTTGCCCCAATACTGGCTGGGTGAAAGGGCGTGCTGTATTTTAGACCAGTGCTGAGCCCGTTCAAATCTGTTTACTGGAAAAGATCTTGTCATTCTGAGGAACAGATCATATCTACCACTTCCTCTCTCCTCCTGTCTTTAATGATGCCAAATCATTTCTGAGCTAATCAAACTGCTCTAATCTGTGTGTCTGTGCAGTTGTTGTGTGTCAGTTACACTTTCCCCTTAGTGTATAGTGCATTTTGCATATCTGCACAAACTCAACACCCAGAGAAGGATATATTTACAGGTCATTTTGCTGAGAAAAATGACAAAAATTATTCCTGCCTTTTGTTTGTGACAAATGTATTTTTTATGTGTCAGCGAATAAAAATGTGATCAGAAGTGAAATACGACAAATGGACAGATGAAACAATTTTTCTTCATTGCAACTGTGTAAAACATCAAAAATGCAATTATTCTTTCGATGCAAAGACTTTGATAAGTTTACCTCCAAAAATCCTTTCTTCTTCAGAAACTGATTTAGCTGCTTCACTCGTTGCACTTATAAGCGCCATTCTGCATCCGGTAATGTTATCTATGGTGCACGACAAAGGCGAACACACTGTGACTTAAGAAAACACAGGCCTCATTCCCCGGCTCCGCTACCTTTTCACCATGACAATCCGGCACAGCGCTTGCAGCACTGCGGATGCCACACAAAACCGCTTGTCCATCTCACACTCCATTTTCCTCTTACTCGTGAGCAAGACCCTGAGATATACTCCGATGTTCGGGGCAAGAGCTCACCCACCAACCGAAGTTGGCAATCCACTGCTTTTTGGCAGAGAACCATGACCTCAGATTTAGAGATTCTCACTTGGCTGCAAACGGCCCAGTGCCTACTGGAGGTCAAGTCCTCTGCAAAGAGCAGAGACACAAATCGGAGGGTCCAGACCCGGACACTCCTCACCACAGCTCCGCCTTGTGATCCTGTCCATTAATATCACAAACAGGACCGGGGACAAGGAACCTGTGGGACGTGGCCATAGGCCTTCTCCAAATCCAGAAAACGCATGTAGACTGGATGGGAAAACTCCCATGACCCCCGCAAAATACTGTGAGTGTCGGTTGTTCACGACCTGGACGGAATCTCTATTGTTCTCCGGAATCTTACATTGTTTCAGAGAGGATCGAAAAGGGGTGACAATGTCCCCTCTGATGCTCTCTTTGATAGTGCTCTCGTTGCAGGCGACCTTAGAGAGCAGAGGATACCTACCCTGGTTGTTGTGCCACCAGGTGAGATAGTCTTCATTGGAGTATATGGGGTTGGTATGGTTAGTACGGTATGGTGGTTTTCCATGACTTCTGCAGGTCTTCAAGAGTTTTTTGTTTGTTTGTTTTTGCTGCTGGTTGTACCAAGGACTGTTTCTTCACAACAGCAATGAAAAATAAATAAATAAATCATCTCAGCAAGCAAGCCAATAATCAGATACAACATAAATATTTCACAGATGATATGGATTGCAACGCCATATTAAATGTTTCAGTGGACCTACGTGGAAGAAATTGAGGCTATAAACTCTGATTCTCTCTGTCTGTTTCCAATCTCTCTGTTGAATTATGTCCATAGAGTAAAGAACATTTCCACTCCAGCTCCAGTCAGCAGTCAGCACTGCAGTACATAAACACCTGACAATGGATGTCATCTCCGTGGAGTGGAAATAATCCAGTTTTTAATCCTCAAAGTTAAAAAGTAGAAGTTCGCCTCCTGTTAGTCACATCTCGTTCTAGTCTGGATCAGAGCAGAATGAGTTGTGTCTCTGGGTGTTTATTCCTCCAGAAACACACTGGCTCTGCAGTCTCTTCTCTGCATCAGAGCTGGCCAGTTCTGAGCAGCTGAGGAGCAGCTGTGCTCCTCAGCTGCTCAGCTGACTTGCTGACCCCCCTCCCTCTCCTCCCAGCCATACCCACAGAACACTTGGCACAGTCTCGTAGCAGCAGAAATGACATATAGAGTGTTCAAGTTGTCAGTCATGCTGTTACAGTCTGTCCAACATGAAGCTATCAGAAAACATGAGGGTTGTGAATATACTGTGACAGAATGCAAACTGTGACTTCATATGTACATCCTCTCACAGTCTCTTGTGTTTCAGTCAATACTCCATAGAGCAGAGAATTTATTCAATTAACTTTACCCACCACATTTTTATTAATCTGGTGATGATCAAACTGCAGAATTAACAACACCGATCCACCGACAGAAAGTGAACTCTGGTTTAGTTAATAGACAGCAGTTGTAGTTGCAAAAATAGATTTACTACATCAGTGTTAATCATCTCATTTCATTTATGGATCATTCAGGGAGATGACAGGAAAGATAAAGAAAAAGAGAAACAGAAATATTCCATTTCACTATATAAATTGATATCTTTGGGTTTAAGTTGTTTTATCCAAAGTTTGCAGTGATTTTTATTAACATTGCACGCACATAAAACATACCCCAGTGAAGCACTGAAATGTTGCTGCCGTCAAATGATAAAAACATTCATACACACTGGTGTGTAATGAGATTAAAGTCAATCAAGTATACGTTCCTCCCAGCCAGGTACTTGCACAGAGCCATGCTGGGAAGAACAGGCATCATCATGGGGTAGACATGTCATTAGCCCTTCTCTATATAGCAGGACAGTGCTGGGAAAGGTGTTGTTTACCCTGATGTGTTTTTGGGTTTGCTGATTTGCTTAAAGTGTGGGGAGCACCTCTGGCCTGCAGGTCTTTTACCGTTCCTCCCTGTGATAGGCTATTTACAGCTGATGCACTGAGAGCAGAGAAAACAGCAACGTGTCCATATCTGGTTGAGCAGAGGTATTTTAACATTAACATTAGCAGTCGATAGCTATGAAAATACATTTTGGACAGGAATCGAAACAAAAAGGTTGGAAAATATGAACATAGTCATGGGTGTCAAAATTATAAGACACTAATACCAAATTTACACCAAACCAACGGAGGACCACTGGCAGGTGTTGGCTTGCTCTTGGGCACTGGGCAGTGGCGAAGGCTAGCACCTGGGCAGCAGTGAAGAAGAGTAGACCAGGGAGCCAAATGTCAGGGAGTCAGGATGTGGTCTTCGCGGAGGCACCCTGTAGGCGAGGCGGTTTCCCCAGAAAGGAAACACTTGGGGCTGGTCTAAGGTGTCAACAGTCGTACGCTGGAGACCAGCGGGCCCTGGAGCTGGTGGGAGGCTTGCCGGCTGACGGCTAGAAAACACTGGAGCTGACTGGAAACAAGCAGCCTGGTGACTAGCCGATACTGGAGCTGACAAGAGGCTAGTAGGCGGGTAGTTACATTGTTACACTGTGAGAACCACTTAAGTGGGACTCAGCTACATGTCCTGAAACCATACTAAATACTGAATCAGCTGGAGTAATTCATCAGCCTGGTCCATTATTTGTCAGTTTGCGCTGTTACAGGTGAGGGCCTAGAAGCAGAGACACATGGGAAGACAGGAGTAAGAACTGAAAATAAGCTTTAAACGACAAGCCAAAAATCAATTAACCATGCTGTACAACATAAGGTAAGACAAAGTACCAACTAAGAAGTACGAAGTAAAAACAAGAAGAAGGAAAATCAAACCAGGGGATAAAACGGATAGAACTGGAGAACAGTGGAAGGCTCTGGAGTGAACAGGCTAGAGCCACACAGGAGGATAACTCAAGGAGAACACAGGGAGGTAACACACGATGGATGAAGAGGGAGCACAGAGACTGTATACACACACCACTAACGAGGAGATGAGGAGCATGTGGAGCGAGGTGGAGCAAGAAAAGTGAGGGAAATAAATTGAAAAGCACTAGAAACAGGGAGGGGGGCGACGGGCTGGAAGAAAACAAGAGGGAAAATGACACAACTGGAGGAAATGAAATGCAACACACGACACAAGGGTAACGTTACAAAATAACATGACAGAATCATCATCATTTTTGCATCATCACTGACAATTGTAGCTTTACACATCAGTGATTTAAATCTATAAAATGTAACATTCACTATATAGTGTCATACAGTCACTCGGAAGCTAAAGTGCAAATGTCTATAGATTTAATCCAACAGCACTGCTCAGTCTGGGGGTGGAGACCGTCGTGGTATGATCCATGATATCATGGGTCAGTGACATCAACGGATGAGCGGCTAAAGTGTAAATTGGTATGATTGAACTCAGGTAAAACATGCTGCATCAGGCCCATAGGAGAGGTAAAAAGACACCTGAGAGCTAAAATGGAAAGCCTTTGAAAAAGAAAAGAAAATCCAGGATTTCTGACTTTCAGTTCAGCTCACTAATCCTCCTTTGTAGAAGATCCCTCCTGGCAGACATACACACACACACACACACACACACACACACACACACACACACACACACACGCACACACGCGCGCGCGCATACCGTTGCTTACACATACTCCTTTTTTTTTTTTTACATAAAAACACACAGAGGTGCTCATGTTTGTCACCTTATCTCTCACACTCACATGTTTCCTCAGCCTCCTTCAGGAGTGTGGATGGTGCCTCCATTGCTGTGTGACTCCAGCTAAGCAGGGCGGTTTGTGAACCTGTACTTGAAGCAGCAGCTAAAGAGCATTGCTGCTTTGTCAGTGCAGCTGCAGGGATTTTCTCTCCGTCTCCTATCTGTTCTGTTCTTTTTCTTTTCTCTCTGTTGCCTCTTTATTCCTCACTTTTCTCACCTCCCCTGCCTCCTGTCTGTAGTGTGATGTCATCTCTGTCTCTCACTTATCCTCTGTGTCTGTCCGTGTGAATCTGAGAGTTCACAGCTCAAGTTTACTTGGCTCAAAAAAGTGTGTGTGTGTGTGTGTGTGTGTGTGTGTGTGTGTGTGTGTGATCCTGGTTCTGTCATGTCTTCAGCTTCCAGTTAGTTTCATTTGTATGGTTAATACAGGCATGACTTATGCAAATGTTTGACATGGGGATGTAATGTCATGTTGAACTAAAGGGGCAATATTTAAGAATTTTAGTTGAAAACATTCAGAAATTATCAACAGAATGTAAGTCCCGCATGTTATGGTGGTTATGTATTGTGTTGCAGAGATATCTGCAGAAGTTAGCACATGAACGCTTGTAAATCTGTGATAGACCTTTAGTCTTAAAATCATTGGTAATGGTGGTCCATTTTTTGTGCCTCTTCTAAACCTCAACCACAAGCTGTCTGTGTAATTAGGAATACTGCAAAGTTATCGTTTACTCAAAGATCACCACAGCTTTGGTGCCAGACACCTACACAGGGGCCACACACACACACACACACACACACACACACACACACACACAAACACACACTTTTTAGTAAGGTATATACAACTGTACAAGAAATAAACATTTTCTATGAATGTGCAATAACAGAACCAAAATGTACATGTACATGTGCAATAATAGAACCACAGGTAATATAAATAGATAAATAGACTAAAAAGAACCTAGAATGTGCAGATGTAAACATTAAAAAATGGAGTAAGAGCAGTAGAGAGCCCAGAGATCTCTCTGTCAGGCAGAGGTGAGAGAGTTGTTGTATGAAGTGATTTCTTGTGGCAGGAAAGATTCCCTGTATCTGTTGTTATGACAGCGAAGCTGAAGCAGCCTTTTGGAGAAGGTGCTCCGCTGTCTGACCAGTGTGAGGTGGAGAGGATTATCCATGATGCATAACAGTTTTTTCAGTGTCCTCCTCTCCAGCGCAGCCTCCAGAGTGTCCTGTTTGCAGCCAATCACAGAGCCAGCCATCCTGATGAGTTTATTGAGTCTGTTGGTGTCGCTGGCTCCGATGCTGCTTCCCCAACAAACCACAGCAACGAAAAGTACACTGGCCACCACAGACTGATAAAAGATCTCCAGCATCTTGCTGCACACGTTGAATGGTCTCAGCTTCCTCAGGAAGTAAAGTCTGCTCATCCCCTTCTTGTAAACAGCTTCAGTGTTAGATCTCCAGTCCAGTCTGTGGTTGATGGTAACACCCAGGTACTTATAATCCTCCACCGCCTCCGCATCCTTTCCCAGAATGCACAGTGGTTGGGGAGCAGTCCTCCTCTTCTTCCTTAAAATCAATCACCATCTCTCTAGTCTTGCTGATGTTCAGCTGCAGGTGATTCTGTCCAGTCCACTCCACAAAGTTGTCTACCAGTGCCCAGTACTCCTCCTCCTGTCCCTCACTTATACACCCAACAACAGCTGAGTCGTCAGAAAATTTCTGCAGGTGACACGACCTGGTGTTGTACTGAAAATCATGGGTGTATAATGTGAACAGGAAAGGAGACAGCACAGTCCTCTGAGGAGCTCCTGTATCACTAACCACCACATCAGACAGAACGCTGCCCATACGGACAAACTGTGGACTGCCTGTCAGGTAGTCAGTAATCCAGGAGACAATGGAAGTGTCGACACCCATCACCCGCAGCTTCTCACCCAGTAGCAGTGGCTGAATGGTGTCAAAAGCACTGGAGAAATCAAAGAATGTGATTCTCACAGTGCTGCCACCACCATCCAGGTGCAAATGGGCTCGTTGCATCAGATAGATGACAGCGTCGTCAACTGCTGATATACAGATGGACAGCAGTGTCCATCACATCCTTTCCCTCACTAGAGCACATGATTTTCTGTGTCAGCCAGGCTTTCCTTTGCACCTCTTGACTGCTGAAATGAGCAATATAAGATTGAATTACCCGGACAATTATGCTGCAGAATTGAGGAACCATTTAGCAGTAATTTACCAGGGCAGGCAGTGAAAAATAGTGACTAAAATAATGGATCCATTTGTACTGTGCAAACTAACTTTATCAGCAGAGCAGCCTGAAGGGAAGGAATACAGATGAAGCAGACAGATAAACAAAAGAGGGAGAGATGGAGAGAGAGGATAGGTCATCAGTTCCATGGAGACTGGAGAGATTCATAGATGTGTTCTGTATCAATAATGTACAGAGAGAGAGAGAGAGATGAGGGAGGGAACGAATGAAAGAACTAGAAGAGAGGTGGAGCTGAGAGGGTGGTCACGAGAGACAAAGTGAAAAGAAAGGGATGAGAGAGGGAGAGCAGGATGCAGTGAAATGTAGGAAAAGGCTGCAGCGAAGCCGTGAGGCTCCAACCAGCGGCCGTCCTCATCGACCTGAGTTCCCCCTCTTTCACTTCAGCACAGTTCAATTCATGCAGCTTTA
Organism: Sparidentex hasta; assembly: GCA_030272975.1. NCBI lineage: Eukaryota > Metazoa > Chordata > Actinopteri > Spariformes > Sparidae > Sparidentex > Sparidentex hasta. The sequence continues at coordinate 209,630 of JARJLU010018916.1, forward strand.
TTGACATGATGAGACGTCTCGACTGTGCATTAGCTGGAGTGTCAGTACAAAACACAACATCAATGTGTCTCGGCCAGGACCAGGCAGATAGACAGCGATTTACATCGTAAATATTTCTCTTATATTCTCTAAGCTGGATCATCTGTAGAGAAAGGTACGTAACTCTGCTGGGAAGACTTGCATGTTCTCCCCAGAGACTTCAGAAGCTGTGAAGTCAGGTTAATATGTATCTCTAAATTGTGTAAATGTGAGGAGGTTGATCAAGCCCAAACACTTGAGGTGGGCTAAGACACACCAGAATTTCACGGTGGATAACTGGGAAAAGCCCCATTTACTTTGAATCCAAGTCTGAAATGTATGTCAGTGACAGAAGATTGTGTGTTAGGAGACAAACAGGAGAGAGAACGATATCACAGTGTTTCACATCCACAGTGGAAATGGTGTTGGGCAGTTTTCAAGTCTTGGATATTCTTAACCTCCTCTGGATTTGGACACCCGCACAAAATTAACTTCACCTTGATGATGAAGAAGTGCCACTATATTCTTCAGAGACATGCTACATCCTCTGGTTCGTATCTTTGTGGAGAAGGGTTCTTACTGCAGCAGGATAATGAGCCCTGATATACCTCAAAGCTTTGCAAAAACTACTTGATGACAAGAGAAGACTGAGGAGTCCTGAGTGTCATGGACTTTCCTCCACAGTCACCTGACGTCAACCCCACAGGCTGTTTTCTTCTTTGTGTTATAACACCCCACTTGGGGCCACTGGAGGTAGTCATGTCAAGAGTGCTGGTGGATGAACTATAGGTGTTTCTGTCAGTACAGGTTGTGTTCATTTATGAAAACAGACGACAAGAAGGCTTTTCATATTGATTGGTTGATGCATAAGTGCTGAATAAAGAAAAGTGCTACTCTTTCCTGTGGACGGTCCTCTGTTTTCCAGAAATGACCACAACACTGCCATTAAAGAAAAAGGGGGGCACACAACATATTAACATGTTCTTAACTCATGAACCTTTTTTCAAAGAGTCAGTTTTTCATGAAAATATTAAGATGACCTTACTGTATTTACTTACTGAAACAAGAAAAGTCGAAGTATGAAGTATACGTTTCATTATATATCTAAAAGTGTCATTTTACACAAATACAAAATGTTCTCAACTTTGTTTTTGCAACATTTAACAGGTTTAACAGACACGTTTACAAGAACATCTTCGTAGATTCTCCATGGAAGTCATTATTGCTTGATTCAATTTGAATAATGAGAAATTCATTTAGCAGTCAATCAAATAGAAGAACTCTTTGTCTGCTGCCCTCTGGGCTTCAATTCATTCACGGCTGTCTTCTAGAGAAATTGTTTTTCGGCTGTACTTTCCAACGTTGGCCCTATATTACTTTACCAGGAGAGCACAAAACAACAGACACGCTGACCAAAACAACGCAGTGCGCTATCTCACAGTTTAAGGAACACTGAACCTCTCTGTTGATATCACTTCTTCCCCTCACCATCTGTTTTAGACTGGATACTGGGGACCTGCAAACCTGACTCACCACCTGAATAAATACATTTCAATATGGGTGGGAGCCTCAGACACACACACACACAGGGCTGGCTAGAGATGGAGCGGTGCATTAGCAACTCATTAGCTATTGTCTTAAATTGCCTTTGAATGAGTTGTCGAGGTGTCACTGCGGTACAGTTGTATACATGCTTTTTAACCTGACATTTTTCATTTCAGTGTTTGACTGAGTAAGTGACTGTAAAGTAGCACACTGGTCGCCAAATAGAGAGCAATTATGGACACAGCCAATCGATACACAACATCAATATTGTGTCGAAATGACATTTCTCCTTTTTTTCCACTCCTCTGCATGTCTGTTTACTGTAAAAGCTTTGACTGACAGCGTCAAAGTCATGACACAAAAGCCCGTTTCAAAGAGAGACTCCGCATTATCGACGCAAAGAAGGCTCGCCTTTACGCCGCCTTTGTTCGTTTACACTGAACCAAGCAGCGGAACCAAAAGAGACGTGCCAGTGCATGATATAGTGATATTTTTCAATACAAGAGACATTACCTACAACAACACAATAGCAGAAGGTGACATGGCGAGTTAAAGTTTTTGGCTCTAAATCCCATCACATAATCATCGCCATTCGACTGCTGTTGGGGACAGACACCATTTTTCAAGCAGAAATGTGATAAATGTCGGTAGGATAGACAGGATGACAGACACTTTTCCGCATATAACTGCAGTATTCTTTTCCCTTATATAAGTCGCCAAAGACACTACCAGTTACCACATTTCTGTTGTTTGGTCCTGTAATGCTGCTTTGTGGGTTAAAGTGTGGGACATTTCTCTTTTATTTGACAAGTGAAGGATCTATTTAGCTGTCAGTCTGTAAACTCATCAGCCTGAACACCGCTGATCTGTGCCTCTGTCTTGCGTCTTTGGCAACTCTGATACTACCTCTGGAGGCGCATCGGAGTCACAGCCAAACTGTCCCCCCTCTCCCCATCTGTAACTTTCACACAGATGGCGAGGTGGGATATCGCCGCATGAAGAAACAGTGTAAAGGTGTGAGATAATGTAATACCAACAAGTGAGTCGTCTGATATAGACATGCATATGATAGAGCAGGGAAGTGAGCTCCGATCTCAAGAGGTCACTCAAGAGGCATGTGGAGACGCATGTATTGTCAGGTGTGAAATGAAAGGCTTGAAGCTGTCACCCTGACTGACTGGATGTTAAAAACCAAATGTGAACTGCAGAGTGTACCATCAAAACGATTCAAAGCTGCTATTTTAAGGTTTTAAAAGTGACACAATGTTGCTTCAAAACAATTAATTAAACAAGTAATTACTGATACTGATCATACAAATGATATTGACATTCCTTGCTTACGAGGCACGGGACAAGAGACTGGAGAGGGCGGTTACAATACCAGTCATGGAAAGTGAGTAACGTGACAAAAATAAAAGCAAACTTTTGAAAGCATGTTACAAAGCATTTTAGAATAGAAATGTTAGTGTAAAAATATTGAATATTAGGAAAATAATTGGAATTATTTTGAAATAAAAATGTTAAGAAATAAAGTCCCATAAAACGGTTAATAAGACATGAACAAATAGATAAGATAGATAGATAACATTTCTAAATGAGTTGAGATTTTGTAAACCGTCATATGGTTTCCCCTTTTTGTAACCGAGTCTGTCTGCATCCGTCTCTTGCCATCCAACAGGAGGGTGACTCTCTCGGGGCGATGGAGAAGGTTTGTCGTCAGCTGACCTACCATCTCAGCCCGCACTCACGGTGGAGGAGGCAGGGCCTGCTCAAGAGGAAACCTCAGGCCTGGTGAGTGAGTGTGTGTGTGTGTGTGTGTGTGCGTGTGTGCGTGTCTCACTACGGTACAGTATGTGCCTCTCAGCGTGTCACCAGTGTGTCATCATCTGCTGCTCCTTTGGACGCCATGGAAAAATCCACTGATGTCTCTGTCTCGTTATTTTCTCACCCTCTCATGGACACAGTTGGAGTCGACTCCCGACTCGGCTTCCTTCTTTCCCACCTTCTGTGTCTCTCTTTGCCTTTTTTGCTCAGTCGTGATTATCAAAATGTTTGTGCGTGTCACTATTGCCTGAATTGCATTTTTCATTTTGTGATATTTTGTTTGGATTTTACAGTGTGACATACAAACACTCCCATGGATAAATGTCGCTTGATTAGTCCGTGAGTGTGCAGCTGTAATCTTTATTCACTTTGCATTGCTGTAGTTACCTTTATCGTAGGAACCTCATTTGAAGGCCTGCAGCCAAATGAAGATGGAGACTTACACACTTATACATCAGTGTGTCACAATATGCGAATCAGTCATGAAAAGAAACCTTAAGCAACTGATGCCTGGGTTTCTCCAGCTCTGTAAAGCAAACAACTTTATTCAGGCTTTAAAAAGCTTTTCTACGAGTTAAGTGTTCAACATATGCAAAACCCTTCATCCAGCTTGCAGTCTAGACGCTGCAGTAGCCCAGAAAGCACAAACCAAACACTGACTGTATTAGTAATCCTTGCACTTTGTTCATGTTTTTGGAAGAAGAGAAGTGAGGCAGAGGGGTGCTCGGTTGTTTGCAATCTGAAATCTCACCGAATGACCAGAATCACCAGGCGTAATTATGTCTGTCTGTGAAAAGTGCCAAAGTCGGACACACGGCAGCATAGTTGAACTGGCCATCAGACGTGGTCAGTCCAACAGTCGGAACGGCCGGCTGTATAGGGCCTCCAGTGCCACTGTGAGCAGCCCCCTGTCCCGCAAGCCAAATTATGAATGAGGGGAGTAACAGCATCTCTACTTCAAGCACGGCACACACACCACATTATTATTAGCATTATCATCATTCCTCAAACATGGAGATGAGGCTTTAGTTTTTTTGTACAATGATGTGACTACGATAAGACCGAAGCTTTTGCTGGTTGCGTTTGAGTTTGTTCACTGACCTGTCCAAGTCAATGCTGAAACAATATATCGCACAGCCCTACATGCTAAAGGAACCTAAGTCGAGTGCAGACGTGATATAAAATGCATCCTGGTGGGAGCAAATGGTAGAAAAAGAAGAATTGTAGCAGCATACATTTGGAGAATCAGTAGGAAATGAAAATCTCTCCTCCTCAGGTGTCAGCATGAACTCCGGGTGTCACCTCCGCCGTGAAGCAGTTTTGCGTGAGTGTGTGGAGAGAGAAAATAAGATTGGATCTCTGCAGTCTGCTGGGGCGTTTTTTTTTTTTTTCAGTGCTTTCACGGTCAATAGAAGTGATGGGCTGCTTTTGTTTGATCACACGGCGAGCTCAGACAGTCGCTGTTAAAGCAGTGTGTCACCTATATTGAAATGAAATGATCGCTGTGGGTGAAAATGAGTTTGGTAATTATCTTAAGTAATTCTGGACCGTTGGGTCGGATTTAATCAACGCCGCGCTGCAGTCGGCGCTTCAGGCTGCCGTGAACTCCAGTGATTTGCCAGGCAGGCCACGGCAGGGCAGGACAATAGATTGAATCCTCTTTTTGCTTGGAACAAACACCATTAACGCCCTCCACACACACACGCACAGTCATCTCCATGCTGATTACTTCAGTCCCATTGGTATCAACAAGAAGGATGAAAACTGTTTCTCTACGGCTGAAAACCAGTCGAGAAACTCTAAAGACATCATTCACTGGCAATTTTGTGGGTTCTTGTGACCCCTGAAGACCCAAGTGTGTGTTGTTTTTTTTATACATTCTGAACACGAATTGACTCAACATTATTTTCGAAAGATTCTTTCAGATCAGACTTTTCTAAAGCCCTGTTTGTACTGGATTTATTTCTTGAGGAGAGGTGGGCTAGCTTCAGACTTACCTGTCCTGGTCAGCCATTTTAATTGCATATGCAGGTCATTTTTCACCCCCATCCAAATAATGATTGCAGCCATAATGACCTAAAATGATATATTAGTGAATTGTTTTCGTTATTTAAATCATATCATACAATAAACCTGCATCCTTGTATTTTGGCAAAGAGCCCTGTCATTCCTGTATTTTGGGCTAAACATAGGATCATTTCGATAACCTCGGGATAGGTGTGTTAGGATGATTTTACATGCATTTTCAAGAAGGTTTTTAATCTGGCTGGAAAATGTGATGTTAGCCGTAACCTCCCGTGCTCAGCTCGGAAGACAAACATGGTTATATGAGAAGAAAAGCAAAGGATGATGGATGGGCTGCTACTACATGTACAATCGCTGTACTTCCATTACTGATGCCGCACCAAGGCCTTGGCAATCGTTGCATATCCACCAGCACCATCAGCTTCATCAGCCTGTCTGTCTTAGAAGAGTCATCAGCCACGACCAGTGTCTGGACTCCATGGGAGGATTGTGGGTTGGGATCATGAAATCTCCCTGTAGAATCTTAGTGCCAAAGACTTTCTGACAAGACTCATTGTCACTTATCATCTGCTATAATGTATCATGTTGCCTGACTGGATCACATTGACTTTTGCCACATTACTTTTGCTGATTTTATTTTCTTTAAAGTTGCCAGAGACAGTAACTGCAACAACACAATAGTGGAGGGCTACAGAGACATTATGAGTTTGTTGCTCAAAATCAAGTAACATAATCACTGCCAGCGCCGGGAACAGACACTTTTTTCAGGCGGACGTGTGGCAAACAGCCGACAGACAGTCTGACAGCGACTTTATCAGTTACAAATTCAGTTTTTATTTGAGTTGCCAAAGATGCTACCTGCTAACACGTCACTGTTGTTTGGTCTTGGAACGTTGCTTCGTGGGTTGAAGTGTGACATTTCTCTCCTATATCGAGCGTCTTTTATTTTGAGTGATATCCAGAGACGGAAGTGAAGCGAAGGCTGCAAGGAAGAAGGAGGAGGAGTTGGGTCTGATGAGGATGAAGAGGGAGGAGGCGCCGATCTTCCGGTCAGCATTTGTTAGCGTGGGGTCCTGCATATCTTTCTCTGTCTCTCTCTCTCTGTTTCATGCACCGATTGGGAAGTTTCTCCAGTTTCTTCACGCCTGACTTTGTTGAGTCAGGACACAAAGGTGCAGCAGGCCTCTGGCTTGAAAGTTCTTTTCTCCAAGCATGCTTGAGTTACCAGCATGCAGCTGAGGTCTGGGTGGTGGTCGACTTTCCAAGGGGGGAGGGAGGGAGACTCCCATCTTGTTGGCTCTAAGCCAACTCTGTCATTTTACTTAAATCATTATCAATATCGCTGAGTAGGTTGAGGTTTACAGATTTAACAAGGTGATACTCTTAGCTGTAGTGTGATACCGGGTATCACATAGATGAATTGAATTGAATTGAACTGAGTTATCACATATTAAGAAATGCATAAAAAAACATCATCAATTCAGGTTCAAATTGTCATGAGTGACAACTAATATGCATCACATGCATCCATGTACGGATACACTCATATATTTTAGGGGCACAGTGAAATGAATTAAAGGTCCCATATTATACTGTTTTTCATATATTTCACACAGCTGTCAGAGGTCCAGCAACACTGCATTTGATATGCATTGCCCCAAACCCATCTGTGGTCCTGAATTTCAGCTGTCTAAAAGTCGCTCAAGTGAGCTCAACTGAGAGCAGGCTGTTTCTGTGCCTGCACCTTTAAATGCTAATGAGCTCCGTCTGTCAATGCCTACTTGGAGAGCACTGCCTGCTACATCACTCTCAGGGAGAGGATGCCGCTTATGCTAGCGGAAGCATGCACTAATGTTTTAGAGTGGATGTATCGCTATGACTCGCCGAGATGCTGTCATTTAACTATACCACTTTGACCCAGAAGGAGAGGGTCAGTACAAAGCCAGCTTTGTACTGACCCTCGTTACTGAAGCAGTCCCATGTAAAGTGGTTAGCACACACGTACAAGCCAACACGTACCACAGCCAGCATGTTGTCGTTAAAAAGGAAACACAACTCACTGTCTCTGCTGTTGTTCTGTAGCTGGGACAGAATATAGGCACTGATGTTGTTGTCCTCAAGACGATGTCCTGGTGTGTTTGGAGACATTTCATGACTGTTACGCGGGCGACCTGAAAACACCAGGCTGACTGAGATTTTCACCAGTCCAGTCCAAATGTGCATGTGGTTAATAGCCCCACAGATTTGCACCGTGGAAACTGACAGCACATCTCACAATTCCTGCTTTCATGTGTGTTTGGGATCATCTCCCATGTGTGACATCCTCTTTGGCTTAGCGGTACCTTCATCGGGCCAACATTGTAACATTATTCAGTATTTGATATATTCTGCCTGGATGACTTAATCTCCACTAAATGTTAGACACAGCTTTACTGAGCTGCCAACATCATGAGTCAGATATTGGACTTGTATCTTTTTGTCGAAGAATAAAGACAAACATGGACAAACAGCAACAGAGAAATGACTAAATACTTAACTTACTTGAAAAAAGAAAAACACTCAGTTTCTCAGGCCTTCGGTTTGTTTGACAGTCAAATATGAGCTTAAGCAGCAGAGGTTAAACAAGTGATCATGTCCACTGTGATCATCCAGAAGACATTTTGCTGTCTTCTACAAAAGAAAAACAGTATTTTGGAATGAAAACCTTTTTTAAAAAGCCCTCTGTTTGCTCTCATACTTCCAGATTCAGGCCTTACATCACTGACAGTGTATTGGACAGAAAAGTAAAGAGGAGCCTGATCAGACCCAGATGAGCCTGGCAGCTATGCCTCTGGACCTGAATTTAACGCTGAGATCACTCGGATCAATTCTGATAAGGGAGGAGCATACTGTATAAATAATGTAAATCAACTGGGAGGCAATTTGTCGCTGTCTGTACAAGAAGACCAATTGAGATGGTGAATCATTGAAACAAAGCAAGATTAACAAGGCTTACTGTTCATTGTTCCGCTTCTAAACAACAGCTCCTCTCAGTGTGCTCAACAAGTCCACTGAGTGGTCAGAAATGACGCGGCTGCACAGCTGAGTGTGTGCAGCAGCCAGCAGACCCTCCCTGCTTTACAAGCTAAGTGTGGGCCCCCCTGCAGAGAAAACTTTGAAGGCCGAGAAGTAGGTGGAGAAAAGAAACACTGAACAGGTCTGGAGGACACACCGGAATAGTCCTCAAATGTCGACATTAGATAATCAGAGCTGATAGCCAAGAAACAACCGGATACTTAATCACATTATATGTATATGTACTTGGATCTTAGTAGGTTCTGCCAACCCAGTCACCAGAGTAAATGTCAGCTGAGTATATTTCTGCCACAGATACCACAGATAAGTTTCAGACTGACGCAGGTTTGGTTTCCACCCCCAGCGCCCACATTGTGTAAAAAGCAAATGTACCTGTGCACCCCTGGGTGTGCTGGAGTGAGGAGTTTTAAATAATCGGTTACGTTTATCGGCTTCTCACCTGTACAAATGCACATGTTGATGTAGATACACATACTGTTTCTGCTGCTGGAGGATCACTTCAGGTAATGTCATTAATATTGTCCTCATTAAGGAAGTATTTCACTTTCTCATCCCACCATTACTGATCAGGATGATATACCCCACCTGATCCACACACTGAGATCCACACACACACACACACAGAGGGAAGTGTAGCAGCGCTCCTCCTCCTCCTCTCAGTTAATTATCAGTTTATTTTCTCATATGCAGTCAAACAGACTTCTTGATGGGACAGATGATTGTGAAATGGCCAGACAGAGGGTCCAGCAGCCGAGGATCACGTCCTGTTCCCTCAGTGACGATGAGCGCCGCTGGTTAATATTTAACAGGTCCAGGCGCACTGCTCTTATAGGGGATGCTAAGCTAAGCTGGGAGCTGAAAACACAGCAGTACAGACATGAAGATAAGGTGAGCAGCGCTGGCTCAGGTGTGAGTGTCAGCCGAACAATCAGAGCAGACTTCAGGGGAGGGGCCTTAAAGAGACCAGAGCTGAAACAGTGCGTTTCAGACAGAGGGGAGATGCAGTGGAGAATATGATAAAACTGATGTGTTTCCGAGCAAAAAAAACCCCAATATAAAAAAAATTTAAAAAATGACTTCCACTTCTGCCCGTCCACCTCACACTCTTGTAAATAAAGATGGAGAGAGTGGGCTACAGGCACCCGCTGACTTCAAGGAGCAGCCAGCTAAAACGCTTCTCCAGACAAAATGTTCTGTGCCCCTCATCTGTGAGTTTATTTACCGAACGGCACCATTTTCATGACGTTGGAAGAGAATTAATGAAGTCTCGCTGAGGATTTGCTTGACCACTGCATTGTTTGCCATGGAAACTGCCTGCTCACACACACACAGACACGCACAAATGATCATTCTCTACCTACCTATGTTTTGTGCTTGCTGTCTCTGCACCTGTCTGTCGGTGCATCTGCCACCTGCTGACTGGATGTCTGTGGCCGCTGCACCGACAGATTTATTGGCTGCCTCCCCGAGCTCCGCCAGCCAGCTGAGGGAGAGACAGAAGATGAGTGTTGACTCTGGATGTCCGCGCCTCTCTCTTCGTCTCACCAGCAGGCATTAACAGGCGGGGAGGATATCGGCCCTAATATATATTTAAATTTCAGTGCCTACGTGGGAGGGAAGGACGTGAAGAACTAAACAGCCAGAACAAGTACTGACAACTGTTCTGATATAAGGCAATCATCGGAGATGCAGAGCTGCTGGTTTTAAATCGTTCCCCTGCCTTTAGGAAGACATCAATCAGTGCTGCTGTTGTTTTCACATCTGTCACGAGCAGTCACCTGCATTAATCAGCTCCTGGAGAGAGCTCTGACTGAAGAGGAAGCTTGGGTAGATTGGTCTCCCAAACCAAACCAAACACACTTAAACCCGCTACTGCCAACTGTTCATTGCTCCTGAACACACTGCAAAGACTTGAGCTGGCGGCCAACTAGCTCACACAATCTGTGCTGAGGTGCTGACCTTCATCCCAGCCAGGGCCGTACGCAGGATTTTAGAAATACCGAGGTCCATAATCAAATTCATGAGCTTCATTTATCTGATGGTAAAATCAGCGTGACACAGAATTTTTTTTTTTCTTTATTGTGGCATGGATGATTCAATCACTTAAACAGCTAAATGACTGTCCTTTAACGTTTTCTTAAATGTTACATTACATTTTTCTCTGTATCTCTGTTTCTTTTGTTTCAGTTCAATTTATTTCATTCACATCTTCTCTTAAAAACCCTTAATGTTTCTGTTTCCTGGTAAGGTTTAGACCCCTATAGCACGTTCTAATGTCAACTTTTCCATTTAACATGTGCAGCACAGCAGGCAGGACCACAGCTCTGGCTCCCTATTTGTTTCTCTCAATCGTCCCTTTTGTCTTCATCTTGCGCCTTCATTTTTTCCCGTGCTTGCGTCGCTCTTCACGTCTATAATTTCACAGTTGATTGTGTCCTGTGGTGTCGACATGCTGCTCAGTGTGAGTCCGTATATCTTCTTACTTGGTATCCGCAGAGCAAAAGAAAGAGACAGCTTTTCATTTTACCACTAATATTCATCCTCCGTATTTGTCGTCGCAGTGCTTTCAAAATCTCCCATTTTTCCCTACTTGAATTCACTGCGACAGCACATGACGTGTGTTTTGACTCTGAGCCTTTAGTGTCGAAATCAGAACGTCAACGTCAGTCTTGAAATATTAATGCAGAAAATAATGCAATGAGTAAGATAATGAAGTTTCAAAAACTTATCCGAGCACTTCAAGCTCTTTGACTTCTTTTCTTCCTCTCCCTTTCCTCATTTTAATCCAAATCTTTTCTCACTCCTCTATGACTCACCCAATGCATCATCCTCCCTGACCGTCATCCCAGCTCCCAAATTGTACACTTCTGTCTTCTCTCACTGAACAGCATCGTTAGCCTGGGGCTGTTGCTGCTTTATACAATGGCTCGTAGCTCACTGAAGAGAACGGGGAAACAATGAAACACCCGTTTCTAAAACTGTATGTGATTATGACGATGCTGTGTGAATTGGGAGACAATGAGAGACGCTTCAAAAAGGCGATTCAGGCCGATTGTGCTTATGATACATACTAACGATCTGCTCTGGCGGGGCTGAGAGAGAAGAAGCAGATTGTGTTTTTTTAATTCGTTTGTCCAGGTGGTGTAGTGAGGCACACGTCTTAAAGGGATAGTTCGCGTTTTTTGAAGTGGGGTCATATAAAGTACATATCTATAGTCGATCTGCTCTCTACCGTAATCACAGAGTTTGGAGAAGTAGAGAGCTGCTCCAGCCCAGACGCTCAGCTTTGTACTGCAGTGAATGGGGTCCAGAGAAAAAGTGAAATAAACCACCTAAAACAAGCCTTAAAAAAATCTATAACAGTTCAAGTGTACGTTGTATAGAGAAAAATCACACCGCTTTACAACGGCGTCAGACCGCCCTTTCTTTAGGCACTACATTTTCTCAGCCGTAGAACCTCGTATCCCTACGCAGTCGCCCTAATGCGTAGCGATACGAAGGTTCTACTGTCGATGTCCGTGTCTGAAATTGTTCAGTTTCGTTTTAATCAAAAGTAAACCTCTCATCCAGCAACTGGGCCTTGCACTGTATTTTGCCACTCGCAGGTCACCTGTTGCCCAGTTGCACTAATGCGTAGGGATACGGAGGTTCTACGGTTAAGAAAATGTAGTGCCAAAAGAAAGGCATGTCTGACGACGATGTAAAGCAGTGTGAATTCTCTCTATACAATGTACACTTGAACTGTTATAGATTGCTGATCAGTGATTACAGCAGGGAACAAGGATAGAACTTGTACTTGTACTTTATATGACCCCACCTCAAAAAAACACAAACTATCCCTTTAATCCCACCATTTCTTTCGCATTTATAAATTTATGATTTATAAATGTTAATTCTTCCTGTGCCACGAAGCGTACAGTCATAGAGAGTATTGTTGTAATGTAAAGAAATTCAAATGTGACCTTCTGCAGTGTGTGTCTGTGATGTGAGGCTGGCTGTTCAGCCGTGGCGCCGTGCCGCACGGGTCGTCCGCCTCGAATGCATTGGCCTGAACAGACACAAGATGGACTCATGGTCTGAATTTCTGTCTCCAGCCTCCTCCACATTACAACAGCAGGACTTGTTTTGGCCTCAGTGTGACTCATGTTTATTCCCAGTGAACCAGTGACCTCTCGTAGCTGTGTGAATAATTGTATTACCCGCTGAGCTCCGCTGCTGCTCGATAAGATAAAGACACTTTGTACGGGCTAACTCTTGATTGTTCTCAGCGTTTCCTTTGTAGATGAAGAGACAGTAGAGTATAGATAATTCTGTCATATTTCCAGTAAAAACCCTCATGCAGTTACACGTTAGCAGAGAGCGCCACCACCGCTGCCACATCCCCATGTGGAACAGATTTAGTGTTCATTTGGTGTCGTGTTCATGGCTACACAGTCCACCTCAGATCAGAATAAAATGTAAAGCTATTCTGGCCTTACAGGGTTGGGCAGTATTATTGTATCTCTGACTGTTTGAAAATACGAACTGGGTCCCTTTAATTCCCTTCATGAAAAAATTCTGCTGTGCAATATGAACATGTTTAGGTTTTAACAACTACCTCGGAGCATGTCCAGCAGTACCACCACTGTTTGTGTGCTTGAAGATGCTTTTCTGTGAGTAATGCAATTTGCCAAATAAAGAACCTGTCAAAAAAGAACATTTAGAAGGATTTCGACTGCACGTACATCATGTGACAGCCTCTCCCCCCAGTGCTTTGTGTTGGCTGTCGCAGTCCCTCCTGACCCACGTGATGCTGCTCTGGGGTCGTGGGTAACTTCTCATCAGGTTCTGATTTTCACTGCCGGGGGTCTCTGGACTAGAGCGAGCGAACGTGCTGCATGTCCAAAGGGTTTGGCATCGTTCATTTGACCTCCGAGCCCTCCAGCCGATGCCTCCGCTCCTGTAGTGCCAACGCTACAGCCAGCCACTCCCTACTTCCCACGTCGTAGTGTTGTCCCATCGTTGAGTTGTGTCAGGAAAAATAAGCACAGGGATGCTTGTTGAGGGGAGATTCTGAAAGTCGGCATTGCGCTGGGGGTGGACGGCTCCCACGCCGGAGTCAGAGGCATCCACCTGCAACACAAACTGTCGGGAGGAGTCAGGATGCGTGAGCACAGGTGCGCTGGTGAATAGCTCCTTGAGCTTGTGGAAAGCAGTTTCGGCCTCTGATGTCCAAGAGTAGATAGAACAGGTGGAGGTCAGACAGGTAAGGGTAGCTGCTACCTTTCTTTAGTCTCGGGTGAACCATCTGTAAAAACTGGTGGAGCCCAGGAAGCGCTGTAGTGTAAATAATGTAGAATAATAATACAACTAATATTCCTATGGCACCTTTCATAGAAGAAATGCAGCTCAAAATTGTATCATTTAAATCATCCGCATTACATGCAGAGAGGCCTTTACATAAAATGACTCGAAAATTAACATGAACAGAACGGTCCGCTCCTGTTTGCTCATTCCAACAGTACATGAGCTGGATGAATATGTCTGGTACAATTTTGAATCTGGATCAACCTGGCTAACAGTGTAGGCTGCGATACGGGCATCTGATTATCTTTTTTGTCATTTGAGTCAGAGTCGGTATTGAAAATACTGATTACGTCAGGATCAACATATGATGAAGAGAACAAAGTCTAAACAAGAAGCAAGAAGAGCTGTTGGTTATTTTGCAGATCAGCTCTAAAACTAACTGTGAAAAAATGTTGATATGTTTTGCATCATTATTTTCATTATCCACATTAAACACACACAAATCTTAAACGTGCTCCCAGTGTCTTTTGTCATCCAAAGAAGCTCAACTAATAGATAACGGGCCACCTGGATTTCCGCAGGGCTTGTGGTTCAGCTTCTCGGGAAAGCACAGCAGCAGGAAATACTCATGTGGGTCAGCTGGTAGAGAGGGACAATAAGGCATGATGCCGTTTCATCAGGAGATGATGCAGCAGCTGGACAAGTGCTGTCAGGCCAGCGAGATGTCTGGATTTTCTTCCACCTGAGCACTTGAGCAGCAGATTTCCCAAGCTCCTCGTCTGGTTGGAGTCGCACTAATCAGTGTAATCAGATGTTGTAGTGATTGCTTTAAATGTGACTTTGCATAAATGCACCTCTTGGCGGCATATGATTAAAATAAAACGACTGAACAAGATGACTGCAGCGGTGTCAGTGGTCACCCAGAGACAGAGGATAATTCTGCACACGATGTTCCTCCTGCACGTCTAGTGTAGTTTAACAGTAATAAGCAGACATGAAACTCATTAAGTGTTGTTGTGCTGCCTTCGTAAACCTCGTTGCACAGGAGGAGAGGTGTAGGAAGTGTTTTCTCATCTTCACCTTCAGAACAGGAGAGGAGAGAGGAGGCAGCAGGAGACCTGCCGTCTTCAGTGTGCACACATACCAGCTGACTGGGTGATAAATGATCCCCGGGGGGGAAAACAGAAAGACAGTCTGGCAGGTGGAGGAGAAACAAGGGCTGAATTCGAAGCCATACATGGGACGCGCATTGTATTAAGACCATATTCTTTTAATGAGATGAGTTATCTTAAAAAAATCCCCGTATAATGGAATCCAAAGAGTCACTGTCACCTGGATTCACCCCGTGAGTCTGTTTCAGGAAACGAGTGGGCGGTTTCAGTTCTTTCACTGGAAGAGATCAGGCGGAGAGCGAGGCTGCGCACGATGTGGATTCGTGGCCGTATATGGACGGATAACATAGAGAGAGACAGAGAGAATGATCCAGGTACGGAGGTGAAATACAGTCAATCCTCGGGGTGAAGTGCTGAAAACGATCTGATCTAACTTTCAGTGATGCAATATGAAATCCAGGCTGTGACGACATCCCTATATCTTAACACAGGATGCATTTACAGCAGTCAGTGGAGGAGTAGCTCATGACTCATAAGATATTATTTCAACAATGTGATAATTAGAGGCATGTGGGTCAGCAGACTACAAGCAGGGGAACACTGGGCCCAAATGATTGTTTCTGGTTTATCATAGATTTCTGAAAATTCAGTCTTATTTGTAATAGTTTCATTTTCACTTAAGTCGTAACCTTTTCATGCCCGAGAAAAGGAGAAAACCTACAACAGGTTCCTCCGCAAAGGTTACCTTGCATCAAATTGCCCTGGAAACTATCTACAGAGCATATTTCTCCCACTAGTCTCTCTGCACGGGCTTCATGTAAAATGCAGAATAGTATTTGAAATCTCTCTCCTCATGTTCAAGCCCTAAATGGCCAGGGGCCTTCATATCTTATAGACTTCATACTGTAGTACTACTGCTACTATACTATTACCACTAGAACACTGTGTTCCCAGGATGCAGGGATACTTGTGGTTCATATCTATCAAGCTATCAAGCTCCTCTCTTGTGGATCTTCTGGTGTCGGATCCACTGGAAGATGGCCTCTAGGTTTAATAGTAGGATTGAAACTGTGCGTTTTGACAAAGCAACTGCTCCGAAGTTTCAGCCTGTTAAAAGGAAGTTTATTCTCTCGCCCCCGTTGACTAGTGCTCGCTCACAGGGAGTATGGTCTAGACCCGCTCAATTCAGAAAGTGTCATGAGATCACTTTTGCTGTGAATTGGCACCATTGGAATAAAGATTGATTGATTGCTTGAAGCTGAAAACATGACAGAGCTGGACACAGCGAGCGCTGCAGAGCAGACTGGGTGCTTTGGAGGGGGACCTTAAAGAGACAGGAGCTAAAACAGAGGATCTCAGACAGGGGGGGGGTATAGTGCTGCTGTATGAGAACACTTTTCTTTAGTATTAGAGCATGTAAACCCATTATAGTAGTACAGCAACTCTGAATCTGAAAATGAGCACAGTATGTCTCCATTACATCTGCCTCTGTTGTCACTGTGAACTGCAAGTGGGCTGCGCCACAGCTGGAAAGTGTGACAGGCAGAGCCACAGTAACAAACTGTTGAACTTTATTTGCACAGTAAAAATACGAGTGTAAAAAAGTCACAGTTTATATCAGTGTTTCCCTCCAATGACAGATCTCGACCGGCCCTCCGTCCCATCATACTGCTGGTTCTCGTCCAGGCGGGGATGGATGACCTCAGTTTGGAGCAGGGGTGTGTGTGTCTCTCTCTGTAGCGTGGGAGTCTGGTCCGATGCCAAATACATCATGCGCTCTCTCAGGGTCTCATCTGCTTTTCATTGGCACACATAGTCTTCCCTTTTTTGTTTAGTGTTTTAAACTGAGGCGGGCGGAGTGCTGTTCGACAGAACTGGTAGATTTTTCTATTAGTAAAGAAAGGAGGAGGGGGCGAGGCATGGGAAAGAAGTCCGAAAACATTTCCCCATATACACATCAAAGTTTGAAGACAGTCTGCAGCTGGAGGAGGGGACCATGGGAGGAGAATATGAGCTGTAACGATAAGATCAGTGGTCTCAAACGATGTGTAATGGAGAGATGAGGGCATGGCTGTGCCAGCTGTGTTAACCAATTAGCGCGCTTACAGTCAGTGGGGAGGAAATGGGCTGCTGCACTGAGCTGGCCTGGTGCACAGACCTCCAGGGCCTCTGTGGGAAGTGGTTTAAGACAACTTACCCAGACAGTGACGGGGAGCCTCATTAGCCCTGGAGGTGTCAAAACCTTGAGTGTCATGTCAGATGTAAAAGCCTCTATTATGTTACTGCACCAGAAGACCTACCTGTAATCTTATAGAAGATTAATGACAATTATTGTTTATGTACTGGACTATGCACAATATAACAAGTTAGCTAAAATCGAAAAAATCTCATTAAAAACAGCAACATTAATGTGAGTAATTCCTAGCACTGCTGGGCACTGTAGTTTTTCATAAATGTTACTCAAACATGAGCAAATTATTCATTTGTGGGGACTATTTTCAGTTGTGGAATGGTGTATGGTTGAGTGTATGACTACGTCACACTACAGCCACATATTATAATAACATTGTAGGTGGTTATTTGCTGTGTGTTTTGGTCCATGTGATGCTAATTTTGAAAGTTTAACACATCCTGGTGTTCTCAACAGCTGCAGTTGCAGCAGCTTACGTATCCAGGTTTCCCACAGGTGACGTGTTAAGGTAGTGCTGGTGATGCTTGGGGGAGGGGCTACAGTGGAGCAGGTCGACCTGAAAACTTGGTACAGCTTTGTTTAAGTAATGTGCAACAAAAATAGAAATAGCACACAGAGCAAGCTCACCACCGCAGCATAAACAATATGATTTGCAGCAGCCTCATATGTTATTTGATGTGTTTACTTCAATTAAATATCCATAAATCTGGATCCCTGATCAAAAGGTGCTGTAGGAACGTCTGGCAGAGTTTTGTCTTGGTTGCATTTGATCTTGAGATGGAACTAGAAAAGAAAGTGCACCGACACATCAATGTCCCCTGAGATCAGGCTGCGTTGTTCATCAGTGACCTCTTCAAAGCCCGTCAGAGAACGAGGGTCATGAAAGTGCTCTGAAAAGGACAGAACCCAGATGAGAGCTATCCACACATGTCATCGGTCATGTGAAGGCTGAAGTGGAGTGGAGCTGCACAGTGCTGAAGAAAATACTGCCAGCAACTTTTTTTTTATTATTATTGTATAGCCTAAAGGAAGCAGATGTGGCTGCGAAGTGGATGGATCCCATAAAACAAGACCGAGATGACACGTGTCACAGTCACTTAGAAGAGTACGTCCCTTTGTAAACCCACACTGTGTCTCAGTGTTTTGTGGACGAACCTGTGGATGAAACTTGCCGTTTTTCTTAGTTCTGATGTTGCAGGTCGTGTATGACGTTAGAGGCAGTGTGCTGGTCCGACAGTCTGTGATGACACTGCTTGTTGAAACATTAATTACAAATCTAAAATGAAAAATGGCAGACGTCTGTCGTTCCAGCTTCTCAAAAGTACACATCTGCTGGTTATTGTTACGCCTGTGGTCCTGGGGGAAGCAGGACATAGCAAGCTGTGACTCCCCACTCTTCCTACTCCCAAGTGAGGCCAGCAGCACAGTTAGAATCGAGGCTCCCTGTAGCCGATTATTGAATTCAGATGCAAGAAGTGCCCGAAAACAACACACAGTGTCTTGGCAGCCATAAACTTCCCTTTCAAATTAAAACAAAACTTTAAATAAATGACTAAAAACTAACCTAATCTCCTTACCAATAAATAAGGAAGGCAAACAAAAAGGACTTCTCCCTCCTACTGACTGATCCTACTAGTTACAGGTTAATATTTACTATTAATATACTCCTAACAGGATCGCCGATACACAAGTCTGTCAAATTCACTACTTTATCAATCTTTCTTCACACTTTTTATCAACAGATTTTAACCCCCATACACACAAGCATACACTTGCTATTTTATAATCAGTGCACACCATTCCATAGCTGTTGTTTAATGTTGGCAAGTGTGCTCTCACGTTTGTTGTTTTACCTTGAAACGCAGCCTGACGTCCCTCCAGGTTTTCGTGCCGTGTCGAACAGATATCTATTGTAGATTGAATCAACATCAGGCTGGAGGATTGGCCCTCTCCTGCCCTCCTCCCTCCCTCCTTCCTTCCCTCTTTCCTGGTTTCCTCCTGCAGCAGCTGTGTGGGCACCGACCAGCGAGTTCACGCACTGGAAAGCACACGTATAAATGCAGGCATAGCCCCCAGAGTGGGTCAGTGGACAGGGGTTACTTTATGGCAGAGGCCGATATTAGGGATGTGGTCGATGAGAGTAGAACAATAGGCTATTGTCTATCCACTTTTTATATTGCTGCGCTCTTAGTAAGTTAACAAAGGGACAAGCAAGTTAAAGAGAAAGAACAAAACACTTGAGGGAATAGATTCAGATATCTTTCCGTTTTATGGAGGACCGTGTCAATATGAATATTATGAATAATGAAGAAAATATTTATTTGTCATAGTTTGAGTTATGTTGATATTTAACAGGGATCATTTTCACCACTGACCGTCGTAGTTTAGTGTGTAAATGTGCTAACAATTTTCCTTGATGAGGAGAAGTCAGTGATCACCAGCATCACCAGGAGTCATCCTGTGGGGACCATGAATATCAACATCTGTTTCCCAGTCCAAAATGATGTTGGTAGGTTGGTAGATTGACAGCCAGTTGCCGGTTTTGCCCCTAAAAAAAAAATCAAGCTAAAAATGTATTGCAGTGACAGCTCACTCTCTTTGAAACCCCTTGGGAGAGTGAGTAGAAACATTTTTGGAAGGCTAAATTTGACCCACGCTCAGTGCTTTGCTTTTGGCTACTCAGGCCTAGATTCCTCTGAAGTCTCTCTGGTATGTGAATAGATGAATATATTCAGCTGTTAACTGAGGACAATAGTTGGATCCCGCAGTCTGTACTGTCACTGTCACTTGTTCCCAGTGAGCGGCCAACTTTAGAGGCAGGTTTACTGCCAGCTTGTTAATCTTAAATGAAAGTATCCTCCTTTGTGTGTGTTTCCAATCCTCACAGTCACATGTGGTACTTGTGGGTGATAATTGACGTTTGACCTGATGTCCAGTGTGTACTTCTATGTTCATTTGTAAGTTCAAAGGATTGAACATCTGATCTCAGTTTTTCTTTCTTTGTGGACCAGATCCCCGGCCAGACCTTCATGGCGGTTCACTAAATTCTCCGCCAAATCCCGGCGCCCCACGGGGTTTATTTTTAGCTTGGACCGTGCGCTTGGAGGCTATAGCTTAAAGTGTTTCCTTACTCGGCAGTCATTTTTCATCCCATTAAACTTTGTGTTCTTTAGCCCTAAATCCCTCCAGTGCCTGTGCCCGTATGTGTGTGTGTGTGTGTGTGTGTGTATGTAGCTGCCATGGTACAATGCTTTCTGTGCACATAACATCATTCAGGGTGGACTTTTTGTTCAGTTGATTCCTAGCGTTGGAACCGTTCACCGTCCAAAAAACTGCATTTTATGTTGGATTGTATTCGGGATGTTGGCGCCCAGAGCTATGTTACGGGTCGAGGTGTCACATATAGAACATCTGCAGACTTTCAAAGAAGGTCTGTTACAGTCAGCTACCTATTGTTCAATACACTGTATGCTGGTTTTCTTCACAGCGCATAAAATACAACCAACAAAACGCAACCATGGGATTGGAAACATTACATTGTCTTGTTGCCTCTAAAGAGTGTAACTTTGCAAGTCTTATGTGATTAGTGGAGGTTGCTAATGTTGCAAAGTGTTGAAAAAATACTTACACATAACTACATACACAAAATTTGAACTACAAACCAACAATCTTGCTGCTGGCCCTAAAAAAAGTGATTGGATCTAATATTTGCTCTTGTGCTCATCTGCAGTTTAAAGGCGGTGCTGTCAGCCCCTCTGTCCAGCGGGGCGTTGGATCTGTCCGGGATCCCTCTGACGGCTCGGGACATGGAGCGTCTGTGTGCACACCTACAGCGTCATGCATCCACCGTGGTCAGCTTGGAGCTGGGCTTCACCGAGCTGACAGACGAGGCGTTTCTCCTGCTGCTGCCCACGCTGGCCTCGCTGCCACACCTGGAGACCCTGGCGCTAAACGGAAACAGGCTGACCAGAATTATTCTGAAGGAGCTGACTGATGCCCTGAAAGTAAGGACGTCACTTATATATTGAAGTTTTGATTATTTTTTATTTTTTTTATATAATTACAATATTGTGTAGTCTGACTATAGACTAGTATAATAGTTTGGTATAGTATAACTCTTGCCACCACCTGTCTTTGGTGTAAACCACAGATTTTTTATCAACATATAAAGTACCAGAAAATTCAAATTTGCCAAAAGAGAAGACCCCAGGGTAGTGCTGATGTTGGTGATGTTAAAATGATTCCTGGTACAAAGGGTGAAGAGGAAGTAATCTCAGGAGCTGGAATAGCAACTACACATCACTGCCAAAACCGCTTGTATCACGCTCCGAAAGCAAAATGACCCTTGCAGCATACCAGCGACAGGTATATTTTTTGAGCACCTATTGTAACATACAAGTGAAATACATAGTCTGGTAACTGAGAAATGTAGGCCCCGAGATCCCCCAATTGGGGGACCTCGGGGCTTAAAGGGTTAAGAAAACATTATTTTTTAAAATCTACATATTTTAACTCAAATTACTTCCTCTAGGGAAACATTTTAGACTTGACAGAGAGAGAGCAGGAGGACAGGAGGGAGAGATGGGAAGGAAATGCAAAGACCCTTAGGGTTTGGGTTCGGGTTCGGGTTTGAGCTGCATTGAAACCAGCATCCAGCAGCCATCAGCACCAGTGGCTGAAACATTCACCTGAATTTGGTACAAGCAGGCAGAAACCCAGAGGATTTCAACTCCACATGTTGGGACTGAGAAAAAGACCTCCTTCTGCATATATTGTCTGCAGTAATTTATTCAAACTTAGTTGCTGACAATGTTTTGATAGCTGTGCGTTGATATTTTTTTTGCCCTAGGATCCGGGCAGCTTCCCCAGCGTGACGTGGATTGACCTGGGCAACAACGTGGACATCTTCTCCCTGCCGCAGCCCTTCCTGGTCAGCCTGAGGAAGCGCTGTCCCAAGCAGGGAAACCTGCCCACCATCCTGGAGTTCGGAGAGAGCCAGGCCAGCGACGTCCCCGAGAGGCTGAGAGTGCTCGGGGAAGAGGAGGAGACGGACGACACCAACCGGACAGAGAGCATGGGCGAGCTCCGGTCGGAGGTGGAGGAGGAGTTGGACGGAGAGATAGAGATCGAGGAGATGATGGAGGAGCTGCTCGACTTCGATCGGGAAGTGCAAGGGATTGAGGACGAGGACGAGAGCATGTGGACACTGGAGCAGCAGAGGAAGGTCAGGGGGAGGAGGGGGAGGAAGGGGGAGGAAGGGAGGGACAAGGAGGCGCAGAGGAAGGGGCAGCAGCAGGGGAGGAGTGCGATGGTGGTGGAGGACGAGGACGACACACAGAGCCACTCCTCCCACCTGTCCTGCTCCAGCCAGTCGCAACACTCCTCAGGAGCCATTGAGCCAATGAGAGCAGAGGAGGACGACTTGGACGACATCACTGACCAATCGGATCACTTGACCTGATTGGTCCTCCCCGCTCTGCTTATGTTTCCCCTCCCGTGTCAAGTCCTGTGTGGAAGGAGGCGAGAGAAGACTTTGTGTCCTGCAGAGCTGACTCAAGGTCAGACAGGCTGCAGTGTTTGGAGGGATGTAATCCATATGAACATGCCATCCCATACTCCCTCCGCCGATCTGATGCGCGAGCCGCCGCCACAGTGCTCAGAGTCCCAGCCCAACCCGGGTGACTCTTGTTGACTGTAACATGAGAAGACAGCACCCCAACAGGATGTGTGTGTGTGTTATTATAACTGTCTGCTGTTTAAACTATGAATAGATTGAGGATGCTAATGCTTAGAAAAGACTGATTTATTATGTCACCTGAGGCTTTCATGTATAGGAATGTTAATCTTTATTCAGGTCCTTTCCTCCTGGTAACCCTGCTAATACCTCCATGTGCCTGTGATATGTCCAGTTACTGGTTAGAAGTGTACGTCAAGAGATGACCAGAGACCAGGAAGCTTTTTGGGGGAAAAAAAGTTTTTGTTCTAAAATGAAGTGAAAATGTATAAAATGTTTCCCTCCCGTGTACATCAGCGGCTGGCCAGATGGATTGGCAGATAGACAGGAATCTGGAGTCAAGCCCACAGCTTCGTGGAAATCAGTTCAGCCTCTTACGAAAATGAACAGATGCAGCGTGCTTTAGTGGAGGAGAAGTGCACCGAAGACGAAATTAGTCAGCTGAAACCAAAAGACATAAACAACCGATGAAGAGAGAGCCTGATGATGGCGAGGAGATGAGTGGGTCAGAGGAGTGAAAACAGTCGAAAGTGTCCTGTTTTGAGACATTTGGTGTCCATGTAAAGTGGATAGATTTCGTGGCGTCAAGTTGAAATCTTTCGTAGCCGTTTTCTCCTAATGCAGGTCACGTTCCACTTCACGGTTCTTTACTCTATAGTGTGCATCACAAGCTTACAGTGTTTATACATAGGCCGCAGCTATGATCACATTCAGATCGGTCGGGTTACGAAAAGTGATATCCTTATGCAGTATGTAGCTCTCACCCCGGCCTGTGCTTTCCATTCATGCGTCACTCATAGTCACAAGCTGTATTTTTGGATGTACACTATATACAGTATATATTGTTGGTGTGCAGGGCATTTCTTAAGATTGTAGAATAGCTATTTCAAGAGGAAAACCACTCAATTATGTATGGTATTTATGTGGTCTGGGTAGTCGAAGCAATATAGTTCATGAATTGTGCTTAAAAGCTGGTGATTAAAAGATGAACCAGAATCTTAATTTGTGGTAGATCATAAAAGGCTCAGAGATGCACGCTTTAATTGATATAGAGAGGAGAAGTTTGTTATCTAGTGTGAACTTGTATAGAACAGAGGCTCATCCTAAAGCAGTCGAAACTTAACAAATGCATATATTTATTATTTTGCCCCGACAGCTGCCCCGGGCGCCAGTAAATTCCCCTCTGGAGCGGTTCACTTGTGTGGCATCAAAAATAAAAGGCTCTAATGACATGCTAATGCTCACAGCTGCAACACGTCATCAGACAGTTTAATGAGACTAGTCTATATGAAGATAGATCTGGGAACCAGCTTATTAGTACTCATCAGATTTTTCTTAAAATTCTCCTTTCCTCATACATACTTTCTGCAAAATATCTTAAAACAACCACACCTTTATTTTATTTATATATATATATTCAGACCTACTTGTTTATTCAGCAAAAGTTATACATCTGACTGATTATTAGTTCTCACAGGATGGATAGTGTAACCAAGTGTGAACAACTTCTCTCTCTGTCAGCACACACCTGTCAGGCTATTATATGATATTTTAATTCATTACATATATATATTGCTGGCAGAATGCAGACCACTATATTACCTCTGAAAGGATTTGCATAACTACTGAATGACTGAATGACAGAGCCGGGCTATTTCCTCTCGGAGGACAAAGATTTTAGTAAAGCCACTTTCTGATAACCAATAAATGATCCATAGAAAATCAAATTGAATACCTGAAAAGGAGAATTTTAGGACAAATATCTGATCAGCATAAATAACTTGTATTTGTTTTAATTAATGGATGAATTAGCTGATGAACCACTCAACCAAAGGCAAGCAACCGGTGCATATGCAATTTTGCATAAATTAACAGGGAACTGTGTAAGAATTGTTCTGAAAAACGTTCAAAAACCAAGTACAAGTATCAACAGAATATGTATAATAAGCAGTTGTGATGCGTCATGCTGTCCTTGTATTGTGTGTCACAGATACAAGTGCCTTTCAAAATTATTCACCCCTTTGTGTGTTTTCCCCTTTAATTCCTTGTATAAGTGGAATCATGATCAATACAATTTGGCTTTTTTGACAACAAATTTACAAAGGTTGTATTCTTTTTATAGGCACTGTATCTACTGGGGTTAGCATGCTAACCAGCTAGCCCTAGCCCATTATTGGTATGAAAACTAACTCGTTCAAACTGGGGTCAGACCAGGCATCCCAATTAAAATAATTTACCTTGTTGCCCTGAAAAACCCTATAAATCCACTTAAAGAAAGAGTTGATCACATATATACATATATATATTTATACTACCTGAAAGCTCTCTTTACAGCAAACACTTAACTACCACTACATTAACACAAACTAGCCTGCAAACATTAGTGTGCACTTGAAACTACTAACAAAGAAAAACCTCCCTTTAAGCTACCTTTATTATAAACTATTAGGGTTCATTCAAATTGGTGGTGAGCGAAACGCTGCAGGCATGTGTGTGTCTCTCTGTGGTCCGTTTGTGTGATGTGTCTGGCACCCCCACTGATCAGTTTGCAGAAAGGTGAAGCTGCTTTGTTGTTATGCTCCTAGCATTCCTGGTCCTACTAGTGATTGTTTATCCTCATCGATGGATTGAAAATAACAGTAGACAACCAGGATGAGCAGGAAAGGTAAAGTAGGTTAAGCATGCAGGTCCTGAAGTGATTGTGGCATCCACAGATGTCTTTTAAACTGGTGCACAATGACAAACTGAGTGAATACACACTACATTACAATCCACTGCAGTTTTAGACTTTCAAGCTGCATGTCAGATCTCTGGCTTATGTGATCAGCTGCCTGTCTCCAAAAGTTGAAACATGTTAAACTTTTTTGCTGTAGCCACCTTCCTTTTTTTTCAGACTCCCCCCTGCGACCGGCACCACCACAGCCAAAACGGACTAGCCTCATGAAAATGAATGGGAAAAACGTGTGTTTTTCGCTGCACCACCTAATTTGATCTGAATCCAGCCTTACTCCATTGTCCCAGCAAAATCAATTGTACAAACAGCTCAGTAACATGAACCCTTTAATGAAAGGCAGACGGAGAGGTGACATGAGAGGTGGTGATGCTGAACAGTTCGGCTCGGCTGAGTGCATCCTGACTGTCAGCATCGTCACATATACAGTAAACGAGACGGGGGAAGATTGTCCTTGAGAGCCGCAGTGGTTTTCAGCTGTGGAAGCCATCGTGTGGGTGACGGATTGATCGTCACATAGTCAGTTCAGATTGTCACATGAATATTTGGATACTATCAATCATTACCAGTGTGGATCACTGGCTCTATGCAGTCAGTGGCTGGACCTGACTCACTGCATGTGTGTGGAAGCTTAAACTCTATTCTCAGGTTTTCTGTGGATTTCTGTTATTATAAAAGGACTCAGAGAGAGACAGAGAGTTGGACAGTGGAGGTCAGAGTTACGCGTTACGTGTTTGTCAAATGCCGAAGCCATGCACTTGTCGGCTTTTATGTTAAGATCACTGCAAATCCAAGCAGAGTTCACAACTGAAATTAGACCCATGCACCGACACAATAATTAGAAACTTGATTTAAAAACCTTTGATCCATCAACATCCGCCTTTGATAGGAGAGATTCAGCGCAGTCTGACCTGAAAACTGATTGCCTTCTGGAGGTCATTAACCTTTTAGCTGATTTCACACAAGAATGCAAGAAAACGAGTTCTAAAATTGTCCCAGAGGTTGCTTACTAGGACTGAGTGATATGAAAAACAATCATATTGCAGTTTCCTTGATAGATACTGCAATTGCGATATGAGTCCCAATTTTAGTGGGAACGGTGAATCTTGCATTTCATTTTCTCTGGAAAAGACATAAAAATATTATGGTGTGATTTTTGCTGGGTTCTGTACCAACCAAGCATGTTCCCTTGAGTCTGGTTAATGTGATTTGTTGACTGAGGTTTCTCTGTAGCACCGCAATGCTTAAATTATGATAGTGTGTTGTGGCACATTCTACTTTATATCAAAAGATTGCGGTTCCTGCAATGTGAACTTGAACTTGTGGACTTGCACTTTGCTGCATTGCGATTTTACTTATATTTTGTTTACTTGTTCAGCCCATACCTTAAGGAGAATAAAGTGTTTGCAACAATGAATAACTTGTCTTTAATTTACTGCACGTGCAATGCTTTAAAAAAAAAAAAATGATATTCTCACTATCTACTTTCATAGTCTTCAAAATATTTCTGGAGCTTCACAGCAAGACAGTGTTCTCCTGAAGTATGAAAAGAAAACAAAAAAACAACTCAGGAATCCCAAATTGATTTGAAAAGAAGATTCAAGATTCGGTAAACTTTATTGTCTATCATACAGTGACAGTGACCTTTAGTTAGGGCTTGAAAAACACATATACACTCATGAGATTCACAAAAAATCACACAACAGTGTGCAAGGCTACATGAAGAGTGGGGTCTGTTCGACCACAGACAGGAAAAGCCTCAAACACAGGAGTGCCCCCCTGCTGAATACCCAGTCAAGCTATTTACACCCACTTTTAAGATGAAATTTTTGCTGTCGTTGTTAAATTTTTATTTATTTATTCATTTATTTTTAGATTTAGACGATGAAGGTGCTGTATGGAGCCATTTTATTTAGGGGTTTTTTTTGTTGTTGTTTTTTTCAGGTTTTAAAAATACCCCATCTACGTCAGCTGAGTGCTGCAATAGTGTTTTGCTGTGAAGCTCCAGAAATGTTCTGGGAAATATGAAATTTCTTTACTCCTTAAAATATAAATATTTATAAAGATTTTGCAAATCAGCTTCAGTCCCTCTGCAGCGCATATTGATCAAAAACTCCCATATGGCTCAGCCTCCCTTCATTCACTACTTAGCCATGTTAATAGTCTAATTCGTATTGTAGCCACACAGTATTGTTTAGTGGTTTGAGGTCTTTGTGCATCTGTTTCACCTTTGGCTCTTTGTACAGTGGTGAGGTTCAGTGACTGAGGACTGCCTCCGCCTGTCATTACAGGCACAATGACTAGTCCTTTCATATGTCAGAGTATAACACGAGGTGATTGCTGTGTTTACCCAGGACTCAGAGAGCGGGAGGGGCTGTGGATGCTTCAATTAACCAGACAAAGTGAAGACGCTTTGTCTGTCTCGCTCAAAGATTCCGCTGATGTGTTGTCAAATGTAAAAAAGAAACACGATAATGTGAACCTGAAGAAAAGAGTGTTCGCTGCCTTGGATCTTTTCTCTGTCTTTCTTCTGTATGTATTTCTCAATCTACAATATACCTCTCTATGCCATCTCTTCTACTTGCACCTTCCCTCAAATCTACCATGGAGCTTTTATTTTTTATGCCACTTAATCGAGGTGATCCATTGAAAAGAATGCTCTGCGCATTTCATTTACAGATGACGTTTGTTAAATGTATACTTTTCTGTTACACCATGGATCCCAATAAATTCTATGATAACAACACAAATCCTGGCTTTTCTCGCAGTGTGTTTGTATTCACTGTTTTCACAGCTAAAGTTTGGATTGTAGGCGTCAGCTACATCCAGTGTGGGGGCCCGAGAGCAGCAGAGACTGTAGCTCACTGTGGAGGTGCATCCATCAGTATTCACCCACTCAGCTGGGTGGTAGCTGTGACGAGTTGAACATACTAAAAAAGTGATTTTGATTGGTGGCTTGACCCTTTAATGAAGTAATTTAAAATTGACTTGTTTTGAAATGTTGTCATTTGAATTTGATCTGATTTTGAAGTCCCGGTTCAAAAATATTATTATTGATAACAAATAAATAGCTTAAGATGAGCATCACTGCATCTATGAATAAGCATAATCAGGACGGCGTAAACCAATACAGATGACTATTAGGGGCCAGAATTATGTATCATTTACAGTGGGGATGCCATGGACATGACTGATCCCGCCACTTCTTGAAATGGCCAGTTTTGTCCGCTTTTCATCACTTTTTTAAAGCAACAGCATGTAGGCATTGGAATTTTTTGCAATTTGGCACCCCCCACTGTGTCTGACACAACTGTCCTAAATACAGATCTCAGGTCTGTAACGATTTGTCAGATGTAATGTAGGCGCTGACTACAAGCAAAACTCATGACAGTATAACAATGCTGTCTTGAAACCTTAGTAAACATGAATGTAACACTGTGACCCTGCCTTCTCACTAAAGCTACAAAGTGCAGAAACAAGCTGTTACTCTTTCAGCTAAACCAAACTGATATTTCGTTGATGAATTCAACCCGCCGATCATGTTGTTGTGGTCAAACGTTAAATCTGTTCTCTTCCTTGCAGTTGTCATTTCAAAGCTGAATAAAAGTCAAATGTTCACGATAGATCGTAGTGTTGTTGCGACACCCAATGACTCCCCAGCTAAGAGGACAAACATGGTTAAATTAGAGGAAGAGCAAGGATGATGGACAGGCTGCTACCGCTGATTCAACAACCATTACCGCTGGTGCACCGCGGGCCAGACTTCTCCAGCGGGCGCTATCCAGTGGCAGATCCAAACCCTATTTCAGTGAGAGATCCCTCGACAATTTATTCCATGCGACAGTCTCTGCTCCTCTCACTCTGGGCTGTGCTGCAATGCTCTGGGAGACTGGCAAAAAGGATTCTCTCAGCCCATCTGGTGCCCACCCTGGCTGACTGTGGTGATTGAAGGATTTTGGTTAAACAGATTTCACCCCCAGCGCCGTTTCAGCTTCCTTCCTCCAGAGTTTAGATCTCTAGTCATCGCAGCTATCCAGACTCAGCCTCTAATGTACGGTGACTTCTCCCTCGACCACTTAATATTCATTCAATCTGTACACTATCATGTGTGCAATCGGACCTCTTTTGGTTACGCAACACCTTCATGCTGTATGAAATGACACAGTGGAATGGATATATGCCTGGCTGCTTTGTTCAGTGAGAACAAACAAGATCCGTGTAAAGAGCCTGTGTGAAAAAGGCTTGTGTAAAGCATAACTTACCTAACAGCTCACATCAACCAATGTTTAATAGTCCTGGGCTTAGCCTCGCTATGTCATGCTTTCTGCTGTCTAGCCCAGCTCGGTAAAAAAGGGTGCTGGTGGTTCCATAGCTGACGAGCCAAGCAAGAGAACATTGCAATCCCAATATCAAACAGCACATAATCCGTGCATACGTACAAGTTCTGTGGGTCTGATGGACCTGCAGTTGGCAGCTCAGTCAAGCGAGTCAAGCCTCAGTTTCAACGTATTTCACGTAAAATGTCATAAATACGGAAAAACATAGGCAGTTGGTGGCCAACAAGAAGCTTCCACAACATCATAACTGGAGCAGTGTACACCTTAATGGAAAACAAGACGTTGCACTTAATGCCTTAAAGTACATTTGCAAATACTGTTTACTTTTACTTTTCATGCACGAGTACAGCTTTGAGTACCCCGAACCAGGACTTTCTGAGTGAGTGCACATGTGTAAAATTAGTAGATTGCTTCACATTTCAAAATTGTATGCGTAGATCAAGTAGAGGAACTGTTCATCTGTCCGGAGGTTGTCTGTTCCAATCCTGGGCAAAATTTCTCACCGCAGTTTTGCCATGAAGACACCTTCTATCCTCTACAAGATGCAAATAAGAGGCTATGGTCATGGTCAATTTCTCCACTTGCAGCACCAGTAATAGTCCCCTATTTTATTTATGTGACAATTTAGTCATCTTCAAATAGCCATCATCATAGCCACCCAGCTGTCTTCATCACTCGATTGTGACACTCTAATAGCGAAGGCTATGTCTGTGAGCATAGGAGTGAATCTTCGCTGGCCTCACAGTTTTATCATGATTAACTTGTCGGTCATTCGCATGCATGATTCTTGATGCATTCCTGCTGCACTGAGCTACTTTTTTTAAACCATTTTAGATGTTCCTTTTAATTCAGAAAGTCCATTCAGTAATCTAACTAGAGCAGTTTACAATATAAAAGCTGCATGGTTTCATACAATACATTTCAATACATCCCTGAGACTGACTTCAGGGCAAAGAAGTTACAAAAACAAACCGTGAATCATTCTGCAGTGTATTACACGCATGCAGTGATCTACACAAATATTTGCTCATAGCAGCTCTGAGAAAAGGCGCTCAATTAATGCAGCAAACATGACAGCATCGCACGGCTCTGCTGCACACTCTTCACTCAGAGATGATGGCAGAGTTGACACTGCTTCCTCGCTGTATTCTTTATAGCTGCAGACGCCAGCTTCATCTGCTAACGTGTTAATTCATTGAGGCGAGGCAGATTTTACACAGGGTGTGAGGTCTCGTCCAGTTCATGCCTCCCACTAAGTAAAAAAAAAACAGCTGGAAAAGCAACATGGGGCAGCTGGGGCTCAGCAGCTAGAGCGGGTTGTCAAGCAATCGCAAGGTCACTGGTTCAAATCCCCGGCTCCTGATGAGCAGTTGGCACCTTGCATGGCAGCCGCTGCCAGCAGGGAACGTGTGAATGGGTGTTGCAAAGCGATTTCAGTGGTCAGTAGACTAAAAAAGTGCTACAGAAATGTTAAATTCCATATAACATGAGAGTTCAGCGTGGCAGAATCTTGCTCAGCCGCAGCATCGCGACACACCTCTATGAGTCAGTGAGGTTAAGTAAGAAGTAAGAGGACGTTAAATACAGTAATCACTACAACTCGCCTGAGAAGTAGATTTCTACCATCTAAGCCACAATCAACAATTGAGCCAAGGTCATATTGATCTCCTCTAGCTAGTTATGGTTGCACGTTCAGCAATTTTGGGTCATTGCCAACCTTATCATCACGAATCCCAATTAGTAGCTGCAATCAGTCAGCATAAGTTTCATGATAACCCAGTGCATTATTCTAATATGAACTCCTGAAATTCTCGCAGGTGCCATCCATGAGTTGTTTCGGGGAGTACAATGGTTTCTGTCCCTGGTCACTTCGATCCAGAGGTCTGAGCTGGGTAGCTGGAGCTCAGGTAGAGAAGGTTGTCCAGTAATAAGAGGGTTGTTGGTTCAGTTCCACTTCTCCCCCCCAGCTCAAGTATCATTAAGCAAGATACTAAACCCCAAAAATCCTCTGTCATCAGTGTGCAAATGTATGGGTGAATGTGACAAGTATTATAGGGTGGTTAGTAGACTGGGAAAAGCAGTATAGAAATGCAAGCCAATTTACCATAAGCTTTGTGGGGGTTTCCAGTAACTAACGTTAGGGTGGAGGTAGATTTATAATGAGATATAACATAACCAGTGTGTTCTGACAGAGACGCTTGGTTTGACCATCCATCTTGAGTGATCTAATCATAAGTGGACAGCTTTGAGCCCGTCAATCACACCTGGAATTAAATACCTCTCAACATATGTTATGTGACCACTTGTGATCCCCACTCTATATGGAAATATACACTGGATTTTACGGTAGGCCCAAATACACCAGCAAAAACCGCCGCGACCCCATAAAAGGGATAAAGCGGTTACAGACAATGGATGGATAGATGGCCTAAATAATAAGAAAATGACTTTCGGTACAGTGTTGCGTGCTGTCTTAGTTTCTAATGTCTCCTCCCTTTTCCTCTTGGACATCATGCTGTGTGGGTTCCTGTAAATTAGGCTGCTGCACTCTTTAAAATATGTAATAGCTAGCTACTGTACTTTTGTGACTCAGGATCCTGTGGCAGCTCAGGGTGGAAAAGGTTGACATGCTATGCTTAAAATGAGTCGTAACTCATAAAGTCTTGTGAGCTCTATTTCCTCAAACATTAAAGTATGCAGCATCGAAAACTAAGAGCAGTTTCACTAAACATATAATGGTACAATTGTCCACTCTGGCATTATTTCTCCTCATTAGATCCCCTCAAATCACAAATGTTGTAGATCACTCTAAAAAACTGAGCCCTTGTGTACCCACCACTTCTGAACACAAAGTGAAGCCCTCAATGACCAGCGTAACACTCCAAAATTAATAAACATCAACAAAATTGTCCAGCGACACTGGCTTATTAGCAATCAGCAAGAGCATCAAACAGACAAATAAGCACAACGCAGCAAAGCTTTATAATCAGCATACAATCAGCAAAACTTCTGCACAAATCTTGCTACAGGTTGGCCAACATGCTCATCATATGCAAGATACCTCATTTTCCCTGCAGTGAGGAATGTAATGGCTGCTGGGGTGTTGTATGCCATACATAATGTATGTCTTATGTGGCACTTTTCAGTGGTACAGTAGTACAGAATTCCTTTAGTCAGTCCATTTAGTAATGTTTTATTTCAAACCCTTACACCTGATTAACAAATTCTAGATTTCCAGGCTCAATATTTAGAAATACAGCATGTTTTTGTTTTTGATTTTTTTTTCAGATAGCACTGACAGGGTTCTCAGCAACCTAATGTGTGAAACTGGGGGAAAACCACCATGCTGGAGTGTTACAACATAGGAAAAATAGGTATAGCACTGTTCAAACAGGCATTCATTATTGAGTGTTATACTGTGCATATACTGTGTGGTAAGTTAATTATGATGTACTCATGCTCTGAATGTCATTTACAAGCTATTGATAAGAAAACGTCTGTGTTGCAATAAGGTGGTGATAAATCTTTCCTGCTGTTGAATAATTGATCAAAAAAAAAAAACAACAACCTGTCTAGCAGGTAAAGCATTAACAAATGACAGCCTGTTTATGAAAGTTAGTAAGCATTGAAAAGGGCCAGTAGTTTTTCACTCTCTAAAATGGCGAGACATTTTTTGTTAAGTCATCAATAAAAGTTCTCTGCAATCATTCAAGGCTGCCTGTTGTTGGCAAGTTGTCAGTAAATTAATTTGTAACCAGATGCCCTGCAGCTCTTTTCCAGAGGATCTCATTATTATTAAAGAAGCCATAACAGACAGAGCACGTGTGAATGCAGAGGAGCATAAACACAAGGATTGTTCTTATTAATCTCTTATTAATCAAATTAAATCATTTATGAGCCATTTAAAATCCATAAGGTACGATTTATACATCTTGGATGAACGGTGCCCTTTGTATAGGGATAGAGGCATTATGTAGGCTAACTGTGGTGTGAACTAACTATACAAACTTAACTGTTTGTTGGTTCAAGTTCAGTGAAATAAGGCCCTGGTGTGGTTAAGGTTCATTTGTATGAAGACACGTTCTGATGGTCGACGTCAAACCTCAACAGTTATGACTATGTTGATATAGAAATAATTAAGGATTTATTTTTTTTTAGTAGTATTTGGCTGACATCTAGTGGGCAATGCTACCAATTGCAACACAGGGATAATATAGGGTTAAATGTGTTGGATATGTTTATGAGAGTTTCTTGGGGGAGCTAAACGTGAAGTGCGTGTTTCGACAGTGTTCTTGCAGCATCGCATTGCAGAATAATACTGAGAGGCGGTCGGGGTTTCACAAGAACCCACCAACATGAAGGACTGTCAAGTGAAACAGAGTGGAACAGGAACAGGAGTTTACACACTGTATCTCCAAAATAAAAGCTTGTTATTTAAAAAAAAAAGAAAATATGTACTCAAGGCTTATATTGTAAGCGACGGCAAGTTTATAGATGGCATCCCAAATTGAGTCGCTATGTTTGGTTTTATTTTCTCGGACAATAACACGCTAATATCATTAGCAGTACAATATTATGTCGGAAGTTTAATGTTACTCTTTTAGATTATGTCTGACTTGACAGTGGTGCGTCTGCTGCACATAATTACTACGTCACATCCGGTGAGTGGGGTCTTTTTTTGTTTTCCCGTATCCGCCATTTCAGTTTTTGAAGTTAGTTGTCATCAGTCGCTGGATTGTAGCTAGAATTCTGTCTCTAAAGCGCACTATATGATAATTGGGGCTTAATTGCGGCCACAAACCAAACAAGAATCCTTTTTAATTCGTAGTTGTGGTTGTATATTGGCGAATTGATGTCCAAACGGCCGGCTGCGGATGTCGCCTGTTTACTAAACGTGCTCTAGGCGCTAAAGTTTTTGTATGAGTTGAAGGCTTCTCTGGTGGATAACGGGAGGGAGAGAAGGGAAGGCCCGGTGAAGCCTCGGCTTTTGAGTGGTTATCATGGCCGGAAATTTTGACGCAGAGGACCGTGGCAGCTGGTACTGGGGTCGGTTGAGCAGGCAGGAGGCTGTGTCTCTGTTGCAGGGGCAGAGGCATGGCGTGTTTCTGGTCCGGGACTCCATCACCAGCCCCGGCGACTACGTGCTCTCGGTATCAGAGAACTCCAAAGTCTCGCATTACATAATTAACAGCATCAGCAACAACCGACAATCCGGTCCAGGTAAGATAACAGAGGGGTTTGGGGAGGCGGGGGGCCGGGGGGCTCGGCATATGGAGATGCTGATGTGACCATTCTTGCATGACTTGCACCAAAGGGAGATGCGCAATAGTGCCTGTAGCACTGTCTAATATGGTGAAAACGACAGGCCAGACACATTAAAACGTGTGTCAGTTTGTTAAAAGGCAAACATACCTCTGGCCGTGGTTGCAGACCTGAGCCCAGAGCTCAGACAGCTCACTAGATATGAGACAACACATTGTTTCAGTAAATCACAGAGAATGAAGCACGTTTCCACTAAAATACACCGTGGTGGGCGGCGTGAGTTTTCAGATTGCAGACTGTATTAATGCAAGTTCTGGCCAGCTGCTCTATTCAAGCCGGCCTAATTTATCAGCTGACCCTGGCAGAGTTGTAAACGATCACAAGTCCATCATATAACCAGGTTTCAATACACACTTATCAGACCTTGCCCCATGCCTCTGCTTGGTTTGTCCTTTGTATGAACTGCAGGTGATTATTTGTTGTATTTCCTCATGCCTTTGCAAAACTACACTTATCTTCACAGATCAAGGACAAAACAAGTATGACAGGGCAAATAACTGTAAAATAAGGAAATAAAATCCTTCCTGGTTATTCTGGAAATCACCCCCCCTCATGCTTGCTTATGCAAATAGACCCACTTTATATTTACCAAAATTGACAGTGACAGAGCTGGTTGTCTGACTTCCTCTTCCATCGTCCCTCATTTTCACCAGGTTTGGCCCATCCAAGGTTCCGCATTGGTGACCAGGAGTTCGAGGCTCTCCCTGCTTTGCTAGAGTTTTACAAAATCCACTACTTGGACACCACCACCTTAATAGAACCCATCAACAAGTCCAAACACACGTCCTTCATCAGCATTGGCCCAGGCGGAGGCCCCCCACCGCGCCTCGAGGACGAGTTTGTCCGAGCTCTTTTCGACTTTCCCGGTCATGATGAAGAGGATCTCCCGTTTAGGAAGGGCGACATTCTTCGAGTTCTAGAGAAACCAGAGGAGCAGTGGTGGAATGCCCAGAACTCTGAAGGCCGGGCGGGGATGATCCCGGTGCCGTATGTAGAGAAGTACCGACCGGCATCTCCCAGTTCTGTGGCTGGTGCTGGCGTGCCCGGGGGGCCACTGGGAGGAGTTGGGATGCTAGGGAACTCTGACAGCTCTGCAGCCCAGGCTGGCACTCCACTGCTGGGAGACCCTAGCCAGTACGCCCAACCCACCCCCCTTCCAAATCTTCAAAATGGACCTGTCTATGCCAGGGCCATACAGAAGAGGGTGCCCAATGCCTACGACAAGACTGCCCTGGCCTTAGAGGTAAATATGGACGTGTGTAGTAGTTTTTCTTGACATATGCTAAGGAAGACGAGTCAGGGAAAAGAGGATGCAGGACCAGACATTTGAGCTTATCAGGACTGAGCTCACACACTTTTGCTTTCTTCCCCATTGTGTTAACAATCAATTCCTCAATCCATGTTTGTTGAGCAGGGTGAAGAGGAATCAAAGTCAGAATGTGCTCAGCCCGTTCACTGTGTAGATTTCCAGATAATCTTGTCATTTTGTATCTCTTCTGCAGAGATCAGTGCAGTGACATCACCCATTTCTCTACATTAAGTCTGACTGTAAAGTTTAACTCCCTGGCTTCATCTTTCTGGACTAAACTTGCTTTTGAGCGAGGGGCATTTCGATTTCAACCGACAGGGTATCCCAGTATGACTGCTGCCACAAGGCTCTGCTCCCTGCTCATGGTGGCTGGGCTGTTAAACTGTCCGGAAGCAAGAGCGGGGCTCCCACGGAGCAGGTCGTTGGGGGAAGGAAATAGTTTGTGTTTGGGAACAGGACCATTTCCTCTGGTCTCTGTGAAGTCAGGAGTCAAGCTGAGCCAGGAGTGAGGCGTGGAGGCAGGCTAGACGAAGTACTCTCTTGTCTCTTCTGCCATTCTAACGCTGAAGATACTTATACAGAGCTATCACTTGATTCTTCAAATCTGTACCCTTCATATGCCTTTTCCTGCTGCTGCTAGTTGGCTAGAAACACTTTGGCTTGCTTAGTTACTTATGACAGGTAGATTCTTTGTGTGACTTGGTTTCTGCCACTCCTACCTGCAGTAAACATTTCTCTGGCTTTGACCTCTACAAGGCTACATGATTTCTCCACTCTTGTTGGCTAGAAGTGACTCAGCAAGGAGGCACTGCAAAGTTAATAATTGGCTCACATTTCCTCATCTAGTTGTCTAGTTTCAAAAAACTCGGATTGTGAAGATCACTCTTTATCATAAGTAAATGGAACTGACATGTAAGGCTGCAACTAACAATTACTTTCATTATTGATGAGTTCGCTAATAATTTTCATGATATTTTTTTTTTTTGTCTACACAGTCAGTCAAAACCAGTCCAAAACCCAAAGACTCTTCATATGTTATCAAAGAAGACAAAGACAGGCAGCAAAACCTCACAGTAAAGCAGCTGGAACCAGCAGATGTTTGAAGTTTTTCTGAAACGATTAAATTGATTGTTGAAGTAGTTAATAGAGACTAATTCTCATTCAACCAATTCAGTAATTGACTAACTAGAGTTTAACAATATGTTCTTTTATTACCTGTGTCAGTGTTTTGATAACACTGTCTGGTCCATAACACTGGATTCCAGTTTATATGTGTTTATATGTATTATTGTTAGTTGTTCATTAAATTATTAGATGATGAATTATTTCAGCATCCAAAAAAATGTGGCAGTGGTTACAGGCGTTATTTCAGACACTGTGAAGATGAGAGTCCATGCATATAGTTGATAAAGGCGAAAGCATATTAACATGAATACCTGTGCTTCCATATTCAATTTCAATATAAACCAGGAACACAGCAGCAAATCGTCACATGTTGGAAACTGGGATGAGATTGTGTTTTGTATATTTGTTTGGTAATGGGTGAAATATTAATAACAAATTACTTGGGGAGTCATCTATTATCAATCATGGAAGTGATGAATCCTTTCTGCTGTAGCGTAAAGATGACCTCAGTGAGTCTTCTACTGTTCAGTTTAATAGAAACCTTGTCAAAGAGAATGTACTTCAGCTGTGTGGAGATCTTTAGGCCATAGCTTACAGTGGTGTGTTATATTGCCTCATATTGGTGTTTGTGGTATTTTGTCTCCCATCACTGGGGCACATTCTGGTGTTTTGCAACCCACTGCATCAGTTCACAGCTGTAACCAGTGTGTGTCAAGTGGCTGTGGCTGGTTACGTACTGATATGGTCTGCATGCATTTCACCATTCAGACAGTTTGCTACCTCTATTTCAAAAAATCCTAAATTTGACCTTTGAATGTCTTGAGCTGATCATAAGGACTGATCAAAGCTTTTTTTGTTGTTGTTGTTGTTTATAATGCGTTGGTACCTGTGGTGTAAAGCCTTATCTGTTACTATCCTTAATCATTGTATTTTGGATTGTATTTAGGTATACCTTCAGTGCATCACACCTCATTTTTTTTCTGTTAAAACACTGTGACCCACAGAACAAACAAACAAATAGCAGCCAGCGGTTTCAATTTATGATTTAGACAAGCTGCAGCTGTACCACATTGAGTAATACTTTTCTAAGTCATGTTTCGGCCATGTTTTGTCTTGGCTAAGTCATTTTTCTCTTATTTTTGATTTGCCAAACAAAAATGTTGGCCATTTAGTGTTTTGTTTTTTTGTTTTTTTTATCAATAATTAATGAGCCTTTGGGTTTCAGATTGTTGGTTGGAAAAAAGAAGCAATCTGTGGCCATCATTTGGGGCTTTTTTTTGCATTTTATAGCAGATGTTTAATTTCGTAAAGACTGCAGATAATGACAATAAAAATTAATATTAGTTGCAGCCAATCACATAATACAAAACAAATGCTGCTATTAGTTACTCAGCTAATAATACATACCATAGACACGAGTGAAGGAAAAGGCAGAGCAATTAATCCGTGGAACATACAGAATTGCTTTGCTCAGTTTTTTGTGTGCAGCTGCATTAGATTGGAGAAAGAAACTTCATTATTAATGGTCTATAAAAGTTGATTGAGAGAACTATCATCATGCAAATGCTGCCGGGTACACATTAACATAAGGAAGATGGTTGCAACTGCTAACAAGTTGTCAGACTGATACTACCAGCCCACAGAGCTTTAACCCCTGACTGTTCAGTCATCGCCCGTGTAAACTTGAACTTTGGAATTGTCTGTTAGTCAGTGTTACCAGTGTTTACTCAGGTTCAGGGACAGGAACAGCCACTCCTCTCCCAATCCAGGTCAACTGTAAAAGTAGGACTGCAAATGACTTTAATTGATTAATCCAGGAATTGTTTAGTCTACAAAATGTCAGAAAATAGTTAAATATTGACTGGTTCTTATTTTTAGAACCTGAGGTTCCTTCTTCAGATTGTTCCCTCAACAGTCAGTGGTGGAAATGATGATAATAATACATTTTGTCATTTCTTTGGTTACAAAATGATTCTCTCTTGTTCCCCAGGTGGGCGACATGGTGAAGGTGACCAAAATAAACGTGAATGGCCAGTGGGAGGGCGAATGTAAAGGCAAGCGTGGTCACTTCCCCTTCACACATGTTAAACTGCTGGACCAGCACAACGCCGAGGACGAACTCAGCTGAGAGCGGACAGCCGGCCCACAACCTGGACACTAGTATTAGACCCTTTCCTTTCTTCCCTTCAACAGTCAGCCGCTGCCCCTCCCTCACGTCTGCTCCAGCTTTTACCTGCACCAAGTACAGTTTCAGAGAATCACTGAGAACCTCTTGTAAGACACACACCTTCTGTGTCCACACCTCTGAATAATCATGCCCGCCATATTCCACCATCCACTCTGACTGACATAAAAGGGTCACATACTGATATACAGTGGAGCTGTAAACTGAATCTCATGGAAGTGGCAACACCCTGCAGATCCTCCCGTCGTCACGTCCCTGCCATGGACAAGTTATCAACACTCACTCCACAGGAGACTCCTCGCCACAGAGTTCAACCACTTCCTCTTCCTGTGTTGGAGCCAGTAGATACTGCTCAGCGCTGTGTCATTTTTCATCCTCACCCTCGTCTGTCACCATGGTTACAGTGCTGTAGGATCACTTATGCTGCATTCATGTCCGATGGGAATACAGTAACAAGGAGGAGTAACAGCACAGTTTTTATGTGTTTTCTCTCTTTTTTTAAAAAAAAATCAGTTAGGTGCCATTTTTTAGAAACTTTGTTTAAAGGTGCAATAGAAGAATTTTAGGTTAAATCAATCAAATATGTAATTAAAATTGTCAACAGGGTGTGAAGAAACATCAGCTTCCGTGTAACGTTGTGTACTAGCTCTGTTAACAACACCAATACATAGCTGGTAACTGACCAGCTAACAGCTGCTGCAGTTAGCTGCAGTTAGTTGCAGTTAGGTATTACCATGTTGGTATGCTTCCTCCTATTGGTTTGGGGTATACATAAACAGGGGGTTCATTCTTGCAAATAGCACCCCAAGGAGTATTTTTTCTTGTTTTTCCAAGAGTAAGATGCGAGTGATACCTCCTCTCATGTCTATATGAAGCTACCACCAGTAGCTGTGTTTTAGCTCTGCGTAACATAAAGACTAGAAGCGGGGGGGTGAACTGTTAGCTTGGCTCTGTGGTAAGGTAACAAAATCCATCTACCAGCACCTTTTTCAAAGTGAACTAATTTAAACATATCTTGTTGGTTAAATCCTTGCCAAGAACAAGTCCAGCACATAACCCCTCATGAATAGTAGGATTTGTATGTCTCTGCTAGCTGTAACTCTGCTGGTAGACGGACACATTTACATTTGGACGGCGCTAAGCTACCATTTCTCCCGACCTCCAGGCTTTATGTAAAGTTAAGCTATTACCTGCAGGCAGTAACTTCATATTGGGCAAACCAACATGAGAATAACATGTATTTTGTCATTATCTCGGCAAGAAACCTTTTCTTCATTCTTTGAATTCTGATTTGTTTGTTTCACACTTCCAGTACAGGTGTGTGCAAAGGAATGAGTTTGGAAAATCAAAGTTGCATTATCAGCCGCACAGACTATATACAATATGTTATTCTCTCAAACCTGCCATGGCAGCATTATTTCTTTCCTGCATTTGCCCCCATTTTTCCAGACTTGTGTCTTGTTGGTGTCAGGAAATTAAAGACATACAAGTCATAATGCTAATATTTGATTTTAAAATATTGTTGAAGGGAACTGTAGGAATTTAGACTTAATCTTTACATCTCCAAACTGACAACAAAATTCCCTAGCAGTGTTTACTGCTGACTGAAGTGAGGGCCTCTTTTGAAGTCTAAAATTATTCATCTACTGTTGTTGTTATTGGACATGAATGCAGCATAATTTTGGGGTTAGCCAAGACTGAGAAGTGAGAGGATTGAGGCTAAAACACAGCTGCAGCATTTTATCACAGAATTAAATGAAAGCACCATGTCAACTGGAGGTGAACTGTTCCCCCTCAAGGAGCAGACCAAAGACCAGTCCAGCACCCGACCCCCGTACCAAAAATCAAG
This sequence comes from Sparidentex hasta, assembly GCA_030272975.1. Taxonomy (NCBI): domain Eukaryota; kingdom Metazoa; phylum Chordata; class Actinopteri; order Spariformes; family Sparidae; genus Sparidentex; species Sparidentex hasta. Next base: position 251,298 of record JARJLU010018916.1, read on the forward strand.
TGGAGAAAACAAAACTGATCAAGACCAGCAGCTAGGAGCGACTTCATGTAGATATAGCCGTAGAGCAGGCACAAGCAGTGAATCTGAAACACTTCAAGACTAATGTTGAGGGTGGAGATAAAGGCAACACTACATTCAACCTCTCCTCACCTCAGCCCATCCACCCATCTACTACGACCAAGTACCACCAAGTAGTCTTTTGTAAGAAACAAAAGAACATATTGTTATGAAATGATGTACTATGTGATTGATTATCATTACATGCTAAACTATTGTTTTTTTGTTCTCTCTGTAGTTTTTGTCATAGCTGATTTTGTCTGGGAGGAAACATTTTCAGTGTACACTTTTTACTGCTCCATGGGAGGGGGTGATGGGTCACTTGTGCAAAACCGATAAATTGACTCCAGGGGGCCACATCTGTTTGCCTCCAGCCCTCACAGGGGCCACATCTCATTCCGGGTCTGATGTACATGAATGAAGTTTAACAGAGTGAATGTAGGCTGTCCACCATGTTAGTTAGTAATGTCTTCTCATGTTAGTGCTCTGCATTCAGCTCACTGAATATACATTAGCAAAACAGACTGCTCTGTGTTTACATCTCGTCAATTGTGTCCAAGAAAAGAGAAAGTGGTATTGTTGGTACCTGCCCTTTTAATTTTAATAATCTCATCGCCACCTTGCACCATTTCGTTATTTTAATCCTCTGGTTAATCAGCCTTCCTTTCATTCGTGCTTCCTCTCTTAATCCTCTGCCATTCTTTTATTTAAAACCGTGACCATTTATGATGCACGAGCCCACACAGATTTTTTGTTACTGTTTTTTCTCTACCTTCTGCCAAAAGATCAGGAATAATAACAGCAAATTACATTGTAGTCATGATTGCCCTCCCCCCAAGAGGTTGTTTTCTGTGGAGTTTGAATCAATTTATTTGTTGACACCTGACAATCATCACCATTGTGTATCATAGTGCAAACTGGTTTGAACTGAAGCAGGCTGGGTGTGTAGTTTAGATCTTTACCAGAGTAAACCTGAGCTGTGAGAACTCCTTGTCTCTTCCTCTCAGATGTCCTGGTTCAATATTTCTGGCTAGCACACTATGTCACCTTTAGGTGGCACTAAAACAGCATTCTGCAAGATGGTCCTGTCTGGAAAGCACATTCTGCCAGTGCTTGTGAGATTGAAGGAGATGAAATTTGATTTTTCACAGAATGCACTTACTGCTTTTACACTGAGTGTGCATTGATAAATGTGCTCCTTTTTAGGTTTTTTAATTATCTTTGATATTAGTTTCCATGACTTAATAGCTTTGCCTGTCAAGCTCTGCCCTGCTTTCATATATCATTTTCAAGTTGGCCATTTTCCAAACCCAAGAGAAGATAATAACTTAAAAAATATTGGGTTGACTTCTTAAAAGAACCTGGTCTAGGAAAGTAACATTTTTGTTATCCGCCAGCTTTTGACAGTCCATTTTTATATGTGTACTTATGATCAAATCAAGCTTCTTTGTCATTCACACTGCGCATGACAGGTGCTTAGCCACAGAAATCATTATTTTATAAATTGTGTTGCCAATGAAACCACCAAGAAGTATTTTTTTAAGTCGCCCTGCATGAAGTCATTCATTTCCTTTCATAAAAAGGAAGCGGTGGCGAAATGCCAGTGGAAATTGTGTTAATATCAAAATGTGCCATTTTATTATAACACTATATTCTTTCAAGACAATTGAATTATCTTTTTATTTTCTGTAGCATGTAATGTGTTAATATACTAGCAAATAAACTCAAACTCATGACAAAATTATTCCTTATCTTGTTTTTTTTAAAAACAATAAGCATCTTATGTGCAGCTCTGTCAGGCAAGCCTCACTCAGTATTTCATTACCACTTAGTAAAAAAGGTATTGTTAAGAAGTCGGACACATGTTTGAATGCTCGCCGTTTTGATGCCTCAATTCATGAATAAAAACCCATTTTCATTCACGCTGCACAAGGTTGCCTAGCTACAGAAATGATGGACCTTCATACCACAGTGAGGTATTGTTAGTAATATTGAAATTGTGTCTGTACAGTGGACATGTGTCCGAACTGGTTTGGACAGTATGTGCATCAGCTCAAAAGAGCCAGTGTGTTGTACATTTAGTACAATTAGCAAAAAAACTGCTGTGGAACATGGTCAGCTGGTCTTTTTCTAACAGCATAATTTCACACATAGAGAAGTACGAACATGACTAAATGTACAGTAAAAATACATTACTGTAGGAATTAAAATGATTATAAAACGACACAGGTCCTGACTATTGGCTTTTTGTGTATTCTCAATTTTAATTGAATGGTTTTAGGCTATAAATTGGCAATGAAGGCTCCTTTTAACATCTGTTTTTGTCGATCTCCTTGGTGTTACTTTACTGTTCTGTGACTAATAGAGATTTTGTTTATTGAGAAACTGAAATTGCATCTCAATTTAAGGGCGATTTAATAATACATATTGTTAAAGTGATTGTAGGAATGCTGTGTAAGACCTCCAGATGATATCCAGGTTAGTACTTGCCTAAATGTCCTTTTTGTGGAGCTGTGATTTATTGTCTCCATCATGTGCTGTTCTGGCATAACCATGTCCCACTGACATTTTAAGATACCCTGTGCAAAAAAAAAAAAAGAAGAAGAAGAAATCTGGTCTCCTGAATCCCAAAGCATTTCCTCACCAGCCATGCAGATGTGCCGAGCATGCAGGTGTCCACCCCTGAGACACCAGCCGGCACTGTAATAATGTAATAACGGAGGTGTACAGGATTTATTTTCAGCCGTAGCAAACCGTGGAGACAACACACTGCTGTTGAGTTTATGAGCTGTTATTTTACGAACCATCGCATTTGCCTTGTACTTTTTGGGGCGTGGGGAACGAGGAAACGTGACAGATTTATATTGTGTTTTTACACACAGCTAAGACAATTCTGACAAAGACTAGGATGGGAATCAAACGTTAGTTTACTACGCAGTAACTGCCACAAACTCAAAAGTGGATTTAATGGCGTTTACGGGCACACAGGGATCATCCTTACTGCTCCTCAGTTAGGAGAATATAAATGAGTGGGGACGTATCAGAGCTGGTGATTCATGTGCGTATGTGCAGTACGCGGATGAAACTGGTCGCCATCTTTACTCCATCCAAGCACAGTGCTGCTGCCGGTGGGGCGGAACACCACTCATCGACCCCGTTGATTTCTAGGAACCGCCGATAGACCTGACACACCACCGTGTCTTACGCTGACGAAATATCGCTTCCACTAGTTCGCTACTGTACCTGCATCTCGATACACAATGGGAGAGCGAGAGGACTTAGTTTATCAGGCAAAACTCGCCGAACAGGCAGAGCGATATGACGGTAAGTCACACTTTGAGGGCTCGCTCGGAGTGGGACATGTTCCGCCGCAGGGATTTTTTTTTCTTCTGTGAGCTAGCTAGCCTTAGCAAGCGATAACGGAGCAGTGCCCCACTAACATAGGTAACGTACGATCAGTGTTAGCCGTAGCTGACGAGAGAGCTAAAGTGGCTAAGACAGCCGCCATCTAGCTAAGTATTCACTGACACGGAGATGGTTTATTTCTTGGAGAAACCATTGCAACGTCAATGCAAGGAAGCCTCTTTGTTTTGTACAAAAATGTGCGGATGAGACTGACGGTGAATAACGGTAGCTGGGGGGCTACAACAAAATGGCGGATAACGGGAGCGTGTGCTGTCAGGAGTTGCCTCCCCTGCACCATGCTAGCTCCAGCGCTGTAGCTTAACACGAGCTAGTGGATTGGTTAGCTAGCTACTACAATTAAAAGCCAGTGTCATGTTACAGTCTATGTTACCGTAATAACGTGCCAAGTTTATTTTTTTGGTTTTAAAAAATGCTTTATCAATTTATGCGTGATTGTTTTACATTAAAGCCAGCTTTTAACATTAACGAAGCGTTAGCTACATTGAAAGGTCAGCTACTTGAAGCCCGCTACCGTTATGGGTTAGCAGGGAGCTGGAGGGCAGCTGTTCACTAGGTGGGGTGTTCCCCTACCAGCCGGCCGCACGGATCGATTGTCGAGTGGGTCCCTCTTCCCCTCTCTGGTACACTCCTGTCAGACTGTCATACCATTACAAGCCCTGTAGAGGCTGTTTTTAGACGGCTGCCTTTGCCACCGGTCATACGTTGCTCAGTAACGTCAAGTGAATGTGCCATGACTCATTCACAGGATTTGGTCCGAGTGTATCGCCAGTGATTTATAGTTTACAGGCTGGAGGGGTGGCCTTGGTGGAATGTAGTCGAATTATGGTTCTGTTGCAGTAGGTTGTCACATTTTTTACATATTATTGAAATGATCTTTTTTGAAGGGCATTATAGATACGCCCTAGCACAGTGAGTTGTATTTTGGCTTTACATCAGCCTCTGTCTCAGGCTCATACAGTACCCAGCCTGCACGTTTTACCATTTGAACCACTAAGTCAAACCGGCAGTATTGGCTTTCAGCTCCACCACACTTTAACCCGAGAAGCCTATTACATATCGACCAAGTGAGTGACTGGTTTATGTGCTTTTTTTCCTGTAGTTAAATGATGCAACATTTTTAAATCCAGTCTTTACATTATTTACTGAGGTTTCGTCAGCAAAAACAACATGACCCTGTTAAAACAGCATTATTTCAGAAATGTAGGCTACTTTCTTCAGTGCGTCTTGAAGCACCTCATCCTCAGTTTTCTTTATGACAGCACACAGCTGTCTTTTCATCATTTAATACAAGCAGTTAAATCACTATCTAATCACTACTATCCCCTGTTTAGTAGGGACCTTCTATTGAGATATTACAACATATTTTACAGACAACAAATATGAAAAAGCTGCACTTTTTCAATACCAGTATCTGTGATTCCATCTCAATACATGAAATTACATTACATTACAAAAGCAAAACATGAATCCATCTGTATTGCTCTATAAAGATGTTGTTATATACACAATATCATTTTCTTGTTAGCTCTGCTGGTGCGTTCAGACCAACACACGAAGAGAATATTCGCTTTGCCTTACAGTGCAAATGTGATTATTAACTTTCACATTACTTGCGCAGCACAGCTCGCTACATTTCACCGTCTTGATAAGTGCAGCTTTTAATGCAACCTGAGGTTTGACTGGTGCCGAGTTCTCAGTTGTCCATCTGTCTCCAGTGAGTGGGACATTCTTAATAGGTATGTTTAAAAACAATAAAGGGTAACTGTGACCAGCATGTAGACGTAGATTAAGTCTGTTTTACCACATCAATATGAACCCAAAATAAAGATTTCGCTGTCAAAAAATTTAAATTGCTTGTTCCCTGAATGAAATTTGAATCAGGGCTATGCTGCACTGAGACATAATTCCATAAATTACCAGGTAGTCCGACTTTCTCATTCACTTTCCCCCACACCAGTTCCTTTTTTGTCCTATCTCGGTAGATGTATTGACATACAGCTCTAGGTGTCCACAAACAGCCATGATTAGTGATAATTATCCTTTCCTCCATTGCGTTTCGTGAATATCCGTACATCAGTGACATTAACATCATGACATCGGTGTGAACGCCTTGCTTGATTTCGGCATTTTCAACTTGCACAGCTGTGAGAATGAGGTCATTATTCTACCATAATGGCTTTGGTAGAATAGTCAAAAAAAATCAATCAACATAAACTGCAAACTTCCAACTCTGCCCTGTCACTGCATGGATGCAGAACCTTACAAGTCCACCTCACAATGCATATTGGAATACAGAAATGTTCCTACCTCCACTTTAGTCAACAGTAACTACGCTGACTGCTCCCGAGTCATCACTCTGCACAAAACCATATTTTTAAGTTTAAGTACTGCCAATGGTCGAAAGCTGCATTTGAGCAACATTTTGTTCATGGCAAGATGGTTCGGACTTCATTCAGATCAGGGTCTGAATCCGGCCCTTACCTCCCTGCAACAACAGATTAATAGGCCTTCAAAGTAATGCAGATTACAGGACATATAGAATATTATTGGAAACAATGTGGAAAGAAGAATGAAGACAAAAGATATTGCTAGCGACGGGGACTGGAAGAGGTAGTGTGGTATATGACCAAAAACATTAAACCCCAGTTCTTATAATAGCCCTCACTCACCAAGGCATGGAGTATCGCTGTAGCCCTGTCACCACATCTCCTTCCTGTGGCTGTATCTGAGCGGGAGAATGTGTCTTTGTGCAGCTTTCAAATGAGTGTTACTTGTGTCTCATCTACAGAGATGGTGGAGTCTATGAAGAACGTGGCAGGCATGAACCTGGAGCTCACAGTGGAGGAGAGGAACCTACTATCGGTGGCCTACAAGAATGTGATCGGAGCTCGGAGAGCTTCCTGGAGAATAATCAGCAGTATTGAACAGAGAGAAGAGAGCAAGGGTGGCGAAGAGAAACTGAAGATGATCAAGGAATACAGGCAAAAGGTAAAGCACTCTGGGTGTCACTTCTTATCAACAGGCTTAGCATTTGTATTTAGACAGTGTCAGGAGCACTTCCACTGGATTTGTCAAGTCCCATTGTTTCAAATGTGTTCCATCATGTCAGATTTGCTGCGCTAATGTGAGACCACTAACTCTTATGGATAATAGACACTATGAACGGCTTGTGTACAGACTGCATCTGAGTCATAGTTGGCAAACCCCCTCCCTCTCTCCTGCTTCTATGGATGGAAATAAGAGCTGGTTATTAATCTGGGAGAGGCTGGAGTGTGTCAGGGAGATGGGAGAGGCAGTTGGACTGCAGTCAATTACCTAATGGGATTCATGGATGGGTAATCCTGCTGTTGCACCTTCATGTCATTCTCCAAGTCCTTTAGTTGACACATTTCTTCTGTCACTGTCACAGCACCTGTTGAGCATTTAGTAACATGAAAATTGGAGTATTAAACTTGGATATGGAAGCTGCAATCAGTCCACGAGGAGCTCAGTTTTTAGAATGGCAGGTGTAGTCCAGAAGGGGACACAGACCACTACCTGTTAGTGTACTGCATACAAGTATGTAGTCGCAAATTTGTTGCACTGGTTATACCGAGAGGGTACTGCAACACTGAAATTCAGCATGAGGAGAGCTATTTAGCCATTAGCTGCCGGTGAGCAGCAGAGTTCTGCGGTGTGTTTGGCTAAGAGAGCTAACAGCTAAGGAGCTAATTGCCTAAATACACAGCAGGACTGAGAGTTTCTGTTTAGAGAAATAAGAAGCATTAAACCTTGATCTGAATGTACTGTGTTAACACAACAAGTTTACAGTAAATACATGTGATGAAGAACTTCAGCTGAGAACATTTTGGAGGTAAAATTACTTTGAGTTTGGATTTACGTCAGTGTACAGTTGCCAGACTTCTGTCAGAGTCAGAGGTGAAAATAACCAGATACAAGCAGTGACCAGGTGATGGAGCTTCAGGGCACAAAGACAGGAACAAACCAGATTTTGTCCATGTTACTAAATTTTGTGTTTACTTTGTTTTTTTTATTGATTTATACAGTCAAAGGATGTCTTTTCAATTTTTTGTAAATTTGTTTATTTGAATCTAGCAAAATGAATGATTATTGCTTTTTAAGATTTTAATGATATTATAATGATGATGATCATATAATAATGATTTGTTTTAATGATTTGTGATCTTTGTTGGATGATACTGCTTCCACCAATCAGAAATCAGCCCAAATATTTCCTGATTGGAGCACCCTATATGTAAGGGAGGGCCTCGCGGAAAATGATCAAAATGTTTTTGGTGATTGAATAATGGCCCTTTGTTTTATTTGTTTGCTTGGCAGGTTGAGGACGAGCTGAATGACATCTGTCGTGACATTCTGGAAGCACTGGATAGTCACCTACTCCCTGCTGCTGTCATGGGAGAATCTAGAGTCTTCTATAACAAAATGTAAGAGCTTTGCAGTCTGAGTGTGAATTAATGGATAAGTAAGTGAACCGTCATAAGTCCTTTCATCGAATGATGACTACGATTTTTGTTAGGAAATATGACAAAGTAGCCAAGGAAACATGGCAGTTTGAATTCACTTAAAATGAATGTTTCACAGTGTATAAAGTGGATACTTGTGTTGTATGTTGCACAGCTAGGTCCATCAAGACCATAATGGTACCATAATTAACTTATGACTCATTACAAGAAAAAAACGTAGTTGTGAAAGTTGATTTTGTGGCCACTGTTTTGTTCACCATCTTCAGGAAGGGTGACTACTACAGGTATCTGGCAGAGTTTGCCACTGGCAACAGCAGAAAGGAGGCAGCAGAGAACAGCCTGGTGGCCTACAAAACTGCGACTGATCTTGCTACAGCAGAGCTGCCTCCCACACACCCCATCCGCCTTGGCCTCGCCCTCAACTTCTCCGTCTTCTACTACGAGATCCTCAACTCGCCTGACCGCGCTTGCAGGTTACTGTTTATGCAGAACACTTTCAGTAGTGTTTCAATTCTAAAACAGAATCTCATATTTAATTTACTTAGCACCCTTTCAAATCACATAATAGGAGTTTTTTTTATGGATCCCACGTGTTGGCAGTAAAGAATCAATCTCAATCTCCATACCATCTCTTGTTTTTAAATTTAGTGCACCCTGTAACCATAATAGCCTTTCTTGTGACTAGTGAAGTTGAAACTTTAAAACCACTTGTTCATTTAAAATAATGTTTTCGCCTATGTGACCTCTTCATGTTTTATTGTATTATAACATGTAATCAAAACCTCTACAGATAAGTCTAAATTATGAACCACAAAGTAATTGATATAATAATTCTCCTCAGGGCAGCATCTAGTATTTTTCATGTATTTACACAACATTGCTCTGACTCTGACAGTTTTGGTGAATGTCATAGTGATTGAATAGCAGTTTAAATCCTGCTACCGATTTTGGATCCGACTGAGAGCTAGACTTGACCACTTTAAGACATATACAGTCCTGGTCAAAAGTTTACATGCACTTGTAAAGAAAATGTATATCATGGTCGTCAAGTGATTTCTTCCACTAATTTTTCTGTAATGTGATGGAATGAGTGGAATGCATATCGTCACAAAAAATAATTATGTGGTTTTGTGGTTCAGTAATGAATTTATTATAGGTCTTCTGAAAATCAAAATTGGTTAGGACAACTGAACTTTGCTACTGATCACAAGGGCAAAGAAAAAACCTTCTGGAGGAAAACTCTGTGGTCAGATGAAACAAACATTTTGTTGTTTGGCCACAATGACCAGCTTTGTTTGGGGGCCAGAAGGTGAGGCCTTTAACCCAAGAACACCATACCTACAGTCAAGCATGGTGCTGGTAGTACGATGTTGTGGGGCTGTTGGCTGTAAGTGGATATGGTGCACTAAAGTAAGTAAATAGAATAATAAAGAAGGAAGATTATGGGTGAATTCTTGAGGGAAACCTAAAATCATCAGCCAGATGATTGGGTCTTTGGTGCAGTTGGTTGATCCAGTATGATAAGGGGGTGGCTGTAGCTCAGGAGGTAGAGCGGGTTGTCTAGTAATCTGAAGGTCTATAAGGAAGTGCCTATTTGAAGTGAAAATGTCCAAGAGACATTTAACCAAATATTAGAATTGAATATTATTATTACATTTGTGACCTGGCAAATTTATGAAAGACCTGTAATGAATTCATTTTTGAAGCAAACTTGATGAATGTGATTTGACAAGTAGTATGTGTTCCACTCATTCCATCACAGACAAACTAGAGCTGTAGAAATCATTGGAACTCAACATGCCATGAATTGGCCATGAATCAAAATTGATGCTTTGAAGACATTCTTGTGTTGCACTGGCTTTATGTTCGCATATACATAAAGGAATACGTAACAGAAGTCCTTTGCACGCAAACGAGAATACAGTTACATAAACACAATCACGGTCACAGATGGATAAAGTGGAACATATTTTTATATTTTAACATGACCATGTTGCAGCTTGAAAAATGATAATGCTCAAATGTAAACCATGAAGTATTCAGTGATTTCAACAGAAGTTTCTTTGCTCAGGTTGGCAAAGTCTGCGTTTGATGAAGCCATCACAGAACTGGACTCACTGAGTGAAGACAGCTACAAGGACTCCACACTTATCATGCAGTTGTTACGTGACAACCTGACACTATGGACTTCAGATATGCAGGGAGAGGGTAAGATACCATGGTGCCCCCAGTCATAATCCCATCTAGGACATTGTATTCCCATCGTACTGTTCGGGTATTGCAATTTACCTGTTTGTCTCTGAAGAAGCTTTTTTTCCCACAACTAGATGCTGATACACTCATGAACGATCATACTTATCTCCTGTTACCTGCATAACAGTAGGGACACGTGTCCTGCACGATCAGCGCACATGTGGCAGAATGGGTTTTCAGCACCCATGTGAATTGGGTTCAAGTAGCCACACAGCTGGCTTGAGCAATGGGGGGGCACTTGCGTCTCATGCAAGGTTGCAGTGGTGTGGCATCCAGTCCCGCCTTTTTTTTTTTCTGTGCCACACACGCAGTTCTTGGCCAAAATAGACCTGAAAACGATGTGTGGACAGTAAAGATGTCATGATAGACTCAGCTAACAAGATGAGAGGAGACGATACCCCATAATGGGTTCATGAGACAAGACCAGATTTTAACACTATTTTTAGAATAACGTCTTAAAAATTGTATTTGATTGAAAGTCACAAAAAGAAAAGTGCAGGTCCATTTTAAAATGTTTTAACTAGTAATCACCTTATAATGAATCACCCTTCAGTTATACATTCTGACTGAGTATGAATTAACGTATGCAGTAAAAGACACAATCAATATGTAAGCACTATAAAAGGTTTTTCCGCAAATTCAACTGACTGCCTTATGTCTTGAAGTCTAAGATTGTACAATAATGTCTTCAGACGTTAAAACTGTGCATGAATTATGTGTGAGGTTCTAACTCTAATGAAAGCTGTGTGTGACCTTCTCACTGAACTCCTTTCCACAAATTGAAAGTTTAAAAAAAGTTATGAATAGCAAAGATAAATAACACAAAATTTTCATATTCTTTTTCAAGAATATAAGTATGTCTGCATTTTCTGGCAGCAGTTGAGACCTTTGGGCTCGAACTATGTCTCCTGCAGTTGAAAAAGCACGCTCGCTGTTTTTCCACCACGGAAAATGGCCTTATATCAGCTGCAGTGAAAACGGTGATTGTTATTGCTGTGGCTCCAGCACTTGACTGTGGAAGTTGAGATGCAAAGGCATTTGTCAGCGTTGTCTGGCCTGTCACTGTTTTATTCACAGGCACAGTTCTATTCTAGAAGAGAGGTGTGGTTGTTCTGTAGGTGTCTTTGCACTTGGTGCCCGTGTTAGCGGCTGTGTAAACCACTGTTTTCTTACAGTGCTTACATATTGTTTGTGTTTTTTCAGTCACCACCAAAATGCTGCCACTCAAATTATTCAGAAAAGGGGGGGGGGGCCATCTTATATGCTCCTTACGGGTTGACTGCAGTCGCAAGACATCAATGCAGCCTACTTGGAGGTGTGACGATTGCAGCTTGGCCTTACACCGGAGCAGGGCCATAGTTGGCTCGGCTCAGCTCAGCTCAGCTCAGTAAAACAGGTCATGGAAGAGCAAATCAGCACAGCTTGGTTTGATTCAACGCAGCCTTAAGTTCTGGTGCAAAATGGGAATTGGTCTGTATCCTGCTTTGTGTACTGGAACCCTGTCGAATTGATTAACAGTCTCGAGTAATCTGATGTGATTTTATTCTTTGTTATTGGGCTCCATAGTTTGTAGATAAGATTTAGGCGACTCCTGCTGCACAGTGTCTGATCACTCTAAAAGGCTCCAGCAGATCTGCTCCCCACAAACTGGCAACATCTGACTGCTGATGAAACATTGATACCAACAGTGTTTTGCTGTTGGCCGACAATCATTTGGTCCAAATGACATAATTCTTATACAGAAACTATTACTTTTGGCCCTACAGACTTTTTAAGATTGTTAATTCACAATTATAATAATTTTGTTAATGTAATATTATATCACAATAATGGATTTGAGGAAAAGAGAGACTTTCTATTTTGCACTTTTCTACTACACACAGAATAAGCTACATTGAATAAAGGATCAGAAAGATGCAGTTGCTTGTTAGTTCAGTCAGAGAAGTCAAAAGTGCTTTTTTTAAAGGTGCAATATGTAAGAATTTCAGATTAAAACATAAACTAAGAGAGTGTTTTTTCTTCTTCCAAAAAAGCCATTTTTGGAGAAACATACATACAGCTGTCTCATACAGAAACAATTTCAACCAGACAACAGAACATTTCTCATTGATGTTCCAAAGTAAGCTACTGAGTGAATCTAGCGATGTGAGCTAAAATCACATCACTTGAGATATGAAAATTTAAAGTTGTGATTTTGATATTTATAGAAATTTATATGTTGTTATAGCTTATTTGATTCACTTTTTCTTTCTCCATTCATTCCAGCAGTTTGCATTTTCTCTCAGTGACTCGTCATCTCTCTTGTCTTTGCCGTAGAGTCATAAAGGAAACGAACCTGACTGTTCATTTCCAATGTTAACTTTACTTTGTAAGTTTTGCTCACCCATGCCTTGCCATGTGTGTGGCTGCCCTCCTTTTATGCTTTTTCTTCTAAGTTTCTCATAGTGTAGTAATTGAGTCTACTCACCTGTTGCTTTGTCACACACTCATTCTGTTGGATGCTGTCTTAACTACTGGCGACAAATTGTAATCTGTTAGTCAGTTAAAATAATGTTTCTTTTGGATAGCTGAGCTGAGCTTGACACATGTTAGTGTAGTGTTAACTTAGCTGGCTGTATGTACACCAAGGGGTAGAGGTGTAGCTACTGTCATTGGCATGCTGAACTGCTTGCACTCTGCAATTTTAACCCATGTTGCCCCTCATAAGTACTTTTACCTCCAAACTGTACTCAGCTAAAGTACTTCAGTGCATTTATTTACTGTAACCTTGTTGTAGTGTCACATTAAACTGCAGCTCAATGTTTCACACTCCATTTTTCTCTCAACTGAAATTCTCAGGCCTGCCATGAGTTTTTGTAGCTCCACTGTAAGGCATTAGATCTGTCAGCTGTAAGCAGTTTGCTCAATCAGCTGTTAGCCCTGCTAGCTGTTAGCTCTCACGCTCTAACAAACAAGGTTGTATCTTTATGCCCCCAGGGATGACAGCAAATGTACACTTGCCAACAGACAATCCCAAATGATAAACTGAACCGACTATGACGGAGCGTGTCTTCTCATGCTGTTTCCATAGTTCTCCACAGCACTGTCAGTGCTAATCACAATCCCTGGCTGGCTTCTCAGCTCAAGACCTAACGTTACGAGAAACAATTGGTGGTAACAGTCCATCAGTCACAATCAGTGGTTTGCCGGCAGGAAATCGCAAATATGTTGCGCTGGTTAAACCAAGAGGGCACCTTAAATCCATATTTATGTTGACAGGAGGAGAGCTAGTTAGCTGTTAGCAGCCAGTGAGCAGCAGAGTACTGTGCTGTATGTGGCTGTGACATTTTAGCAGCACTCAGAGTAACTGTCTTGTGTGTTTATCTGATCGGGCCTTCTGATCAGACTTTATAGAGAATACAGATCAAACGTTTTACAATGTTAATTGGCCGATAACAATCAGTGTCCAATCAATCAGAGCATCCTAAGTAACTACAGAGACTCTATCTACTGACTCTACTCTCAATCTGCCGTGCATGTATAAAAAGCTGCAGGTCTTTGTGTCTGTTGGACCAAGGGCAGGAGTGTGCAACAAACACACACTCATTTGAGCAGAGCACACACTTATGCTGAATTAACACGAAATTCAGCAATGCGGCACATGTCTTGCAAAAAAATGTAGTATTTGACTTGGATAAATGTGGTTTTGCAGGATGTGGCAGTACAAGCTTCATCAGTCTCTGACAGTCTCAGCCTGTCTTCTGAATGCACGTTTTTTCCAATAATTTGTGTATTTGACCTTACAACGATCTGTATGGAAAGTGATTACATGAGAATTTTTTTGCCTCCAGTCACAGCAAGTCGTGCTGGATGTATGGATCTTGCACATGTCTTTCATGCTGGTGACCACTGTTGAGTCAACAACCCTGCAGCTGCCAAGAAAATGCCCTTATGTACATTGCACATTTGCAGAAATACACCAGGTTTGCTTTTGACTGTGTAATCTCATAATTTCTAATAATTTTTAGAGCAATTGAAAAGTGAAAATGTATAGTATAATATAACAAAAGATTCTATGTGAAACCATATTTGTTGGCATTTAGCCTTTCAAGAAAATAACATTTTTGCAGTGGCAAAAAAATGTTTGGCCTCAGATTTCTACACACACTTGACGGTGTGATCTAGCTGTAACCTAACAGCATGAGAAAATAACTTCATATTACTACAATACAAACAAGAAAATGGCTCACACAACAAGAGATATCCTTTTTATCATTAAATATGCTCTGTGCGGGAATCACATTGTCATACACGTCAAATGTGAGCCAACGCAAACACACATCAGGCACACAACACTCTGGGATGCAGGCTGCATGGGGTCACCTCCCACTCAAATTTGAGTGGCACAAAAGCAACACCTTCTTGCAGGGTTGTGTGGAGTTGTGGACAAGTTTAGTTCTGCTTTTAGAAGCTCACTGCATTGTGTCTCTGAAAAGAATTTTAGTCTGTAATTAAGTCCTTAAAAGCTTGTGCTGTGTTTCTGGCTCGGCTCAGCTCGGCCAACTCATTTATGTGTGGTTTGCATTAGAAGTTATGGATGTTTTTTTTGGTATCACCTCCATTGATGTTCCAAGCAAGCTGAGCCAGTACTGTGGTGTTGTAGGTATCATGGGGAATCCCATAGACAAAATTGTTTACTGTGTGCTTAATACTGAACTTTATGTAGGCCATTACATAAACATTCACACCTCTCCGCCAATCACCTCCTGAACCTGATATCTGCAGGTTTTACCCTAACCAGGTCAGTAATGGCCCTTGCATCACTATTTGTCAGTTTCCAAACCAAATCCCTGAGGTTTTCAGTCAAACAGTGTTTGAGTTCATTGGCTTTTCTGCGAAATGTTAAGCCTGCCTGCCTCTCACTCAGGATAAAAGATGAAAACAGCCGAAGCCGTTTTAAACTAACATTCACTTACTGTATGTTTTCTGTTGATCAGGTGAAGAACAGAACAAAGAGGCACTGCAAGACGTCGAGGATGAGGCCCAGTGAGACTATGCCACCAACAGCAAACAACTTGAGACCCTCCTCACACTCCTCCCCTCCCCACCTTTGTCCTCCTACACCTTCCAACTCATCTTCCCTCCCTGCTCTTCACCTCCCTCTTCCTCTTCTTCCTCTCTCCTCCTTTTCCTTTCTTCCACCTCTGCAGCTTCATGACCCAACAGGGCCAGGAGTTAACAAGTTTATTTTTCTCTTCTTTTTTATTTTTATATTAGCCCTTACATCATTCAAGTAAATACCACTTAATTGAGACAGGAAATATAATGTTAGAAAGCTAAAGAGAGAGTCCCTGGATTGTTTTTGTTTTTTTTTTTTGTCCTGGTACAAGCAGTTCTGACATGTTATCATTGTTTTCATTATTGTATTTTTGTTATTTTGCTTTTTTCTCAATATTTTTATCAGTTGCTGGATGTATTGAGAATTTTTTTTTTCTTAATGTAATTACAGAAATTAACTTTTATTACTGATAATGTTGACTCTTAGTTATGGGAGCTATTTTATCTCAGTTTTTAGTGAAATGTCATGCAAATCATTTTACCTTTTTATGGGCAGTTTGGAAAACTACAAGTGCCCTTTTTGTTAACTTAGGTTTTCAGAGGAAGTTGGCAAAATTCGCGATATCCATGTGGGGCAAAGAAGTGCTTAACTTTTACACCATAGTGATTCTGTCATCATGTTTTTGTAGTTGTCCTTGGACTGTACTTTTGTGCTGAAATACTGTAACTGTGCACACATGCTGAGTCTCTGATGGTTGAATTATCGCTAGCTGGTGGTGGCTTAAAAGGAAAAAAAAAAACGTTGGAGATTTTATCACTTGTGTAGGAAAAAAAACTAAAAAACAAATATGTCTCAATGTGGCCCCGCTCCTCGAAAGAGAGCCAAAAAAAAATTGATTGTCTGTGCTTGCATGAGTTAACACATTGTTTTCTGCTGCTTCTCCTCTACTTTTCACTAGTGCTCCTCTAGGTTCAGAGGTTTTCTTTCTTTGCTGTTTCCTTTGTTTCTCTTCCTGTTTTGTTTCATTATGTGTAACTTGGAGCTGATTTGTACTACTGGATATCTGACTGAAGCCACAGACAGGGAATCTGTATTGTTCTGACTGAAACACAGCATGGAATTAACATTAAATAATCTAAATTAAACATTACAAACTGACTTGTTGCTTTTTAATTATTTTATTTGCCTTAAGATGACAGTGATTTTGCCGCTCATTGTTAAATGGATAAATATAATCTGTGGAACTGTTGTAGCTCTTGTAGCCTGTTGAAATTAGCTTGTTAGGAGTTTTCTATATGAACACAGATGTTTCTTCAGAAATTGAAAAGCATTCATCTCAGTACCTCCAAGCTTAGTTGAACCTCAGCACAGTCCCACACGCAGAGCAGATGTTGCTACTGGGATGGGAGGTGGCAACTGAGCGTAATCATAAATGTATCTGTTATCGCTGTAGTGTTTGAGAGACAAATGCAATGTTAATGCCTGTGGTCCTGCCATGACACTTGCTGCTGCTGCTGCTGCTACAACTGTCTGCAGCTGACGGGGGTGAAGGATGTCTACAGAGTCATTCTCAACATGTTCACAACAATGTTTCTGCATGGCTTACATTAAAATTGTTTAACCAGGTTTTGTGTTGCCACCATCCTTTATCATGGATTAGTAACTAATGCATTCCATTATCTTGACTGTGTGTGTGTGTGTGTGCACCCAGCTTTAGATCTTAGGCCATTTCTTTTTCAAGCACTCACTCATATATGTGCATTGTGGGAGGACCTTAAAGCCTTAACCTTTCACCTCCCTGGATTCAGTTTCTCATAACCTTAATGCAGCCTATTCTACTGTTACATTTACCATAATAACAGCCTGGGCGCAGTGCTTAGCCTATATTTAGATTCACAGGTGAAAGTGGAGGAGTTGGTCAGACAGAAAGCATGCAGCGTGCATTAACTGCTGAGGTGTAACGCCGATAAAGGCAAACTACCGGGATCCATCTGTGGGTTTCCCCGACCTTTCATTTAGCGCTGCGTTCAAGTTAGATTTTTTTCTCCTGGACCCAAACACTGGGCCATGTCAGCGTTATCTTGATCATAAATGACACAATTTCAATTACATTTGCTCCTCATTTCATGCTCCCCAGAGGATGACACTGCCTCGCTTTTATCTTTGAAGTGAAGTCTTGTTGGATCAGATTTAATGCAGAAATCAATCGTTCTTTTGATCCTTGCTGATCACCTGACACTAATATTAGCACAATCATCAGGTCATAACTTAATTTTTCCCAGATTTTGGTTTATCTGTCTGATAGCTTGGGTTAGGTTTTCCTTACATTGAGCGCTGTGACATCACAGAGCTTCCAGAGTGGCAATATAAACTTAGAGTAGGTCCAAACATCATTGGTAGGACTTCTTTCAAGGCTGCGTGCTGTGTCTACTTCCATCAACACAAGGTGAAAGTGCAATTACAGTGATTTACAGTCAAGTGTCCGCTAAATGTCAAGGATGCCAGTCGAGTCACAAGCTCATCTCTGTTCTTGTGTATCTTGCCTGTTTAAAGCCCTCCGTTCTTCCAGTGTATGTAATGCACAGCAGGCGGTGGATGTGAGCATGAACATGTGGAGATAAGAGGAGTAAGAATCCAGTGAAGGGACTGGAGGTTCTGTTTCCAACTTCTTTCCAACAGGGAGAAGAAGCAGATTTCTGGTGCCATCGAGCAATATTAAGTCAACACTCACAATGTGAGATCAACCTGCTGCATGTCGACTGCAGTGTGACAGAGAATTATTGATCAGCAACACCATGGTAACCATAGTTAATACATGGGAAAGCTGGAGATTAAATGTGGTCAACTGTTATTTCAGTGTTAATGAACAATGATATGCCAATGATTTATTAAGCAATTCTAACAGTCTGTTAACATCAGACACAACCTTATAATGGCCATCCACATGTTTATAGATGAACTACACAGTGCTTATTTAACATTTGTTATATTATGTATTATAAACATTAGTTTCAACTTTGCAAATAACAATTGCTTATTAAATGATTTATCAAGTGTTTATTTGTGTATGGTGAAATAACCTTTAACTGAAGTTCACTTGAATATAAACATACCATTTATTTATGATGGTTATCATTAAGTTTTACCCATCAGTCAACAGTAGAACACTGTTAAAGTTCTTCATTCAGAGAGTTTTATTTTCAAAGCAGAGTTTTGTTGACCATTTTGCCATATTTCATTCCTTTTCCTTTGGCTCAGGGATCTTTATTGAATGTCACCTTTTTTTTATCATCATGATTTACACTCACGTCCATCTTGCATCGACCAGCTCAGTTTACTGTAAGAAGTGTACGAGTCAGTGGCACATCTGATTAAATCAAATCCCTGTAGTTTCTGTAATCACACTCACCCCAGAGGAGTGAATAATACTGACATTATGCATGCATACAGGAGGACCATTATATGACAGAAAAGGAACAACAAGGAAGAACCAGACCACCCCTGAGTGAAGAGACTGGACTTCACCTGCTAGCTGGATGCAGGCTGTGCATCTGCTCCTCTAGTGCCCTCTGCAGGGTCAGATGTGAAACACCCAAGAAGAGGATCTTCCCATGAATCCCTTTCATAATGTTGCTGCTGACTGGTGAGTTTTTGTGACGAGATGTGGACGGGGAGACCGGATGTCTTCAAGAGGGGCGGGCGAAAGGAGAAGATGCCATCTGACTATCTCATCTTTATCCCTTTGTGCCACCACTGTCACGAATATATTATTTGGGTGATTCAGAT
This sequence comes from Sparidentex hasta, assembly GCA_030272975.1. NCBI lineage: Eukaryota > Metazoa > Chordata > Actinopteri > Spariformes > Sparidae > Sparidentex > Sparidentex hasta. The sequence goes on from JARJLU010018916.1 coordinate 270,342, forward strand.
ATAACCAACTTCATCCAACGAATAAAGGTTTCAGGTCTTGATTTGTACACACTCTTAAAGAGAGAGCACCACACGACTCCAGCTGATGTTGTATCTCTGGCTGATTTGGCGTAATTACTCAACAAACACTAGAGACACAGTATAACAGCGGGGCTTCCATGATCTGCAGTTGACCGCTTTTCCCAACAGCTAATCCAGCCTTGAGTAGAGGTTAATAATAATATCAGAAAATTGTAACTTCTCACATAATTGCATTGTCTTAAAATAGATTTAATACATTGGTATCATACTTGCTTTCTCTCTCACAGAAAGGTCAGACTGCCACTGTGTCTTTATAGTGATGGTTGCCGCCAGGTACCAAGGTCTGCAGCAGCTTTATCTCCTTGATGAAAAAAAACAAAAACCGTTCACCTCACTTCAGCATGCTCTACTGTTCCACTTCTCTGCTTAAGGGTTAGAATTTTCACATCAGTCCAGCATGCATTACACACATTAGCAAAACAAGAGGATGTCAGGAGAGGTAACACTGCAAGCTCACCTTGTAGCGATCCTCCTGATACGGAGTGTCTTGTAGGTTGTCGGATGGTTCTTTCAACCCCATATGTGGTTCTCGTGAATATGGTGCTTAAGGGTGGAAATATAATGAAGCCGCTCAACTGATTAGAGAGAACAGAATACTAAATAATTAAGATTTTTAAAAGAAAATCAGTCAGTTCTAACTTCTTAACGTGAGTTGTTGCAGTTGTGAGTCAGCGAAAAAACAAGTTGGCAGGTGGTGATGTTTAAAGTAAGTTAAATGTTATAGATAAATGGTTGAAACGTCTGAAGGTAATGAAAGAACAGTTCAAACAGGTACACATAATGGATGAACTGCTAACAAAATTGATTAACCAAAAAACAGCGGTGGGTAAATGGCTGACTCTGTTAGCCTACTGTCATAGCTGAATGGTAGCTAAAAGTCCATCTGGGTAAATGGATGCATGGTTGAGATGGTAAACTGAAGGTAATGGATGGTTGATATAATAACAGTTAAGAGCAGGACAAATAGCTCAAATATACTGATAAACAGTTGAGATGACTGGCGAAAGGTATTGAATCAAATGTGAAAAAGCATAAAGTGGATACATGATTGGAATCTTTAGTCAAATGCAATGAATGAACAGCAATGTGCTATATATGACGTTTACAGGTAGCAGATCTGTCACTACAATGTAGAAGTGCAAATGCAAACAAATCCAAACCAACCTAAACAGTGAAGGGTCGAACAGTATCTATTTTCACATGTTTAAAGCCACACTGTGCAGGTTTTTTTTGCTTGGTTGCTGTTTGTGAACAGGGCCGTCATCTGGAAAAAAGATTAACAGTAGAGTGATTGTGCATCCTGATATATATTTCTCACGATGCACGTGAGTTTGTGCTCCAAAGTGGATCCCAAATACAGCAAATAATGAGAAATAATGGGTCCATTCTGGGCCGAGGTGCATAAGGTTTGTCAAACGGTGCTTTAGAAAACCTCGTACACGACATGTTGTGGGCAATACAAAGCTCCTCTGTGAGACTTGTGCACACTTCAGTATATTTAAAGGAGATTACCGGGTCAGTCAGGTCAGTCTGCAGGACTTGTTCCCAGTCAGCGATGTTCAAACTATAAAGCTGTCGCACTAACAGACCCTCATGAGAACCGATGGGGGATTCGGTGACGGATCGGGTTGGCGTGGTGTCTTAAGGTTTCTCTTCCGCTCGGCAACCTGTTGTAACACGAAACCTCAAGAGGGCAGCAAGTTCCAGCTAATCTGAAATACATCTCAAGCTCTAAAATAATGTCCATATTTCCACAGGATAAGGCAGTGTGTGTGTGTGTGTGTGTGTGTGTGTGTGTGTGTGTGTGTGTGTGTGTGTGTGTGTGTTGCGAGGGAACATAACAAGGTGCAACAGCTTAACTGTTCCCTCATTAGGGGAGGCAATGGCCCTTCTCTCCAACACATCTGCAGCCTAATCGGCGTCCTCGAGCTTCCTCTGTCTTCCTGTGGAAACTGTTACCGCGTTCTGTTGTCGGAGCAAGATTACTGCCCGCAGAGTACGACCCAGGGAACAAACGTCAATGAAATATTATGAACTTCCTCTTCTGCTGCAGAGACAGAAGCTATAAATAGCCAGGGTTATTTTGAGGCAACACTTGTGAGATTGGCTCAGCCCCGGTCGGAGCGGGTCTGGGCTCAGCCTCCATGTGGGATCTGGTTACAGGACTGTACCGCAAATACACAGCGGGATGAACCTGTGAACTGCAGCTCGCTCTGTCCGGCCCCACGCCCTTCCAACGCACGTTTAAGTGGGTTTCAATGTGTCAGGAGCACGATGAGCACACACCCACAGTCCAACGTCTCTGGACCCTGACATGCGGCTGTTTTGGACTTCTGGTTCCAAACATGTTTTGTCTGATGAACCCCGCGGGCCTGTCAAATCAATTTAGTGCTCACCACCACCCAACATTAAATCAAACACTGTTGATTATATAAAAGTGGACAATGGCTTATACAGCTGTCATACAACTTAACTGCAGAGTATTCAGTGAGCTACCTTTAGCTATTGTCACTGTTGATCCTTTACTTTTAGCTATTTAATTGATCTGTTCATTACTTGCACTCCAAGGTGTCACAGGTCAGGCAGTTGTTTTCTGTGATCAAATTGGATGCTACATTATTCGCATTTTTCTCAATTTAGTCAAGTGACCCAGTGGTCTTTACACGTAACGTCTTCCTACTGCAGAAGTATCCTTATCGTGTGTGTCCCAGCCAGGAGAGACCAGGTACAGTTGTGACACAGGACGATTCAGCCACCCTGAATCCCTCCGATCTGAAACAAGCCACGGTGATTTCACGCACTCTGCACATGCTTTGTTAGGTTGTCTCCTTGTTGACAAAGAAGTAGCCACATTCAAGACCTCAAGACAAAGTTTTTTTAAGTAAAAATTAACTTTTCTATCTGAGATCAAGTGGCAGTATTTCAGGTCCAGATGACATTTTTGGCTTAATGCCTCCTGTAAACTGAAATTACAATAGAAATGGCCGACGGGTCAAGACATGGCTGGTCGAACTGGTTTCAAGTATCACTTATATTTTTTTTAAAATCTAAAGGCCTACATAAACTAGATTAACCAGCTCAGCAGCACGGTGGAGACGGTCCTGAGTGAGAGTTTCTCCCCGTGCTTGCTTGGGTTTCCTCTGGAAATTCAGGTTTCCTCCATCATCAAAACATGTAGGTTAGGTTATTTTTCTGGTCAGTGCCCCTGGAGTTGGTCAAGTAAAATGTGTTCACTGCATTACATGCTAATGGTCACTGGAATTGCGTTTGACAAATATCAGAATGAGGAAGAGAGCCTCCCACCTGATTTCATGTGGTGTGATAAAAGGTGATAATCCTTTCAAAACAAAAAGAACTGTCACAATAACATGGATGATAAATTGTCTTTTTCTTTGTTAGCCTTTGACTTTTTGACAAGTTTTTTCCATTAGGTATTCATATTTTAGACATGTTACAACCAGAAACTCTGGAGTGACGGATTTTAAAATCATTTATGCAACCTGTGCATATTTCATAAAACTGCTTAAATACTATACTTAATTATTCCAGTAACTGAGGCATTGGAGTTTATGATATAAATTATCAAATTGACTGCTCCAGTGCAAGCGTTTTTTGAGTTATTCGGAAAATTGCTTTAATTGCTTAATTGCTTGAAACAACTACAAGTACAACAGCCCCGGTCTCCCCTACATTTATTCCCATGATTTTGAATCATAACTTACTGATCTAAACCAAATAGCTCTCTATTGTTATCAGGCTAGAAATAAATACAATACCCCTGCCCACAGCCATCATAACCAAATAAATAACAATTTTAATGACAACAATATACATAATTATATATATA
>JARJLU010018917.1:0-12500 GCA_030272975.1 Sparidentex hasta
AAACAGCCACAAAGAGACAGACAACCACAGAGAGACAGACAGCCACAGAGACAAACAGCCACAGAGAGACAGACAGCCACAAAGGGACAGACAGCCACAGAGAGACAGACAGCCACAGAGACAAACAGCCACAGAGAGACAAACAGCCACAGAGAGACAGACAGCCACAAAGGGACAGACAGCCACAGAGAGACAGACAGCCACAGAGACAAACAGCCACAGAGAGACAAACAGCCACAGAGAGACAGACAGCCACAAAGGGACAGACAGCCACAGAGAGACAGACAGCCACAGAGAGACAAACAGCCACAAAGAGACAGACAGCCACAGAGAGACAGACAGCCACAGAGACAAACAGCCACAGAGAGACAAACAGCCACAGAGAGACAGACAGCCACAAAGGGACAGACAGCCACAGAGAGACAGACAGCCACAGAGAGACAAACAGCCACAAAGAGACAGACAACCACAGAGAGACAGACAGCCACAAGAGACAAACAGCCACAAAGAGACAGACAGCCACAGAGAGACAGACAGCCACAGAGAGACAAACAGCCACAAAGAGACAGACAACCACAGAGAGACAGACAGCCACAGAGACAAACAGCCACAAAGAGACAGACAGCCACAGAGACAGACAGCCACAGAGAGACAGCCAGCCACAGAGACAAACAGCCACAGAGACAAACAGCCACAGAGAGACAGACAGCAACAGAGAGACAGACAGCCACAGAGAGACAAACAGCCACAAAGAGACAGACAACCACAGAGAGACAGACAGCCACAGAGACAAACAGCCACAAAGAGACAGACAGCCACAGAGAGACAGCCAGCCACAGAGAGACAAACAGCCACAAAGAGACAGACAACCACAGAGAGACAGACAGCCACAGAGACAAACAGCCACAAAGAGACAGACAGCCACAGAGAGACAGACAGCCACAGAGAGACAAACAGCCACAAAGAGACAGACAACCACAGAGAGACAGACAGCCACAGAGACAAACAGCCACAAAGAGACAGACAGCCACAGAGACAAACAGCCACAAAGAGACAGACAGCCACAGAGAGACAGACAGCCACAGAGACAAACAGCCACAAAGAGACAGACAGCCACAGAGACAGACAGCCACAAAGAGACAGACAACCACAGAGAGACAGACAGCCACAGAGACAAACAGCCACAAAGAGACAGACAGCCACAGAGACAGACAGCCACAGAGAGACAGACAGCCACAGAGAGACAGACAGCCACAGAGACAAACAGCCACAAAGAGACAGACAGCCACAGAGACAGACAGCCACAGAGAGACAGACAGCCACAGAGACAAACAGCCACAGAGACAAACAGCCACAGAGAGACAGACAGCCACAGAGAGACAGACAGCCACAGAGAGACAGACAGCCACAGAGAGACAGACAGCCACAGAGACAAACAGCCACAAAGAGACAGACAGCCACAGAGACAGACAACCACAGAGAGACAGACAGCCACAGAGACAAACAGCCACAAAGAGACAGACTGTTTGTCTCTGTGGCTGTCTGTCCCTTTGTGGCCACAGAGACAGACAGCCACAGAGAGACAGACAGCCACAAAGAGACAGACTGCCACAGAGACAGACAGCCACAGAGAGACAGACAGCCAAAAAGAGACAGACAGCCACAGAGACAAACAGCCACAGAGAGACAGACAGCCACAAAGAGACAGACAGCCACAGAGAGACAGACAGCCACAGAGACAAACAGCCACAGATAGACAAACAGCCACAAAGAGACAGACAGCCACAGAGAGACAGACAGCCACAAAGGGACAGACAGCCACAGAGAGACAAACAGCCACAAAGGGACAGACAGCCACAGAGAGACAAACAGCTACAAAGAGACAGACAGCCACAGAGAGACAGACAGCCACAGAGACAAACAGCCACAGAGAGACAAACAGCCACAAAGAGACAGACAGCCACAAAGAGACAAACAGCCACAGAGAGACAAACAGCCACAGAGACAGACAGCCACAGAGACAAACAGCCACAAAGAGACAGACAGCCACAGAGAGACAAACAGCCACAAAGAGACAGACAACCACAGAGAGACAGACAGCCACAGAGACAAACAGCCACAAAGAGACAAACAGCCACAGAGAGACAGACAGCCTCAGAGAGACAAACAGCCACAGAGAGACAAACAGCCACAGAGAGACAGACAGCCACAGAGAGACAGACAGCCTCAGAGAGACAAACAGCCACAAAGAGACAGACAGCCACAGAGAGACAGACAGCCTCAGAGAGACAGACAGCCACAGAGACAAACAGCCACAGAGAGACAAACAGCCACAAAGAGACAGACAGCCACAGAGAGACAAACAGCCACAAAGAGACAAACAGCCACAGAGACAAACAGCCACAAAAAGACAAACAGCCACAAAGAGACAAACAGCCACAGAGAGACAGACAGCCACAGAGAGACAGACAGCCACAGAGACAGACAGCCACAAAGAGACAGACAGCAACAGAGACAGACAGCCACAGAGACAGACAGCCACAGAGAGACAGACAGCCACAGAGACAGACAGCCACAGAGAGACAGACAGCCACAGAGACAGACAGCCACAGAGAGACAGACAGCCACAGAGACAGACAGCCACAGAGAGACAGACAGCCACAGAGAGACAGACAGCCACAGAGACAGACAGCCACAGAGACAGACAGCCACAGAGAGCAGACAGCCACAGAGACAGACAGCCACAAGAGACAGACAGCCACAGAGACAGACAGCCGCAGAGAGACAAACAGCCACAGAGACAGACAGCCACAGAGACAGACAGCCACAAAGAGACAGACAGCCACAGAGACAGACAGCCACAGAGACAGACAGCCTCAGAGAGACAAACAGCCACTTGGAGACAGATGACAGGATATGAAACCACAGTTGAGCAGTTTAACTGTTTTCGTCTTTTCTTCTCGTCAAATGGTTTGAAAGGAGTCTCGGCTGAATCTGGATGAGACTCTGACTGTCGATGTGTTGGTTCAGAGTGTTTTAACTGATTATGTGAACTAGTGATTTAATATTTGATAATAATGTTTTGGTGTTAAAGTGTTGTCTCAGCACAGAGCAGTCGGAGGACTCTCACAAACAGCGATCAGAGTGTGTTTGGACGCCTCGGGCTTCTCTCTGAGCCTCTTTCTCATAATTGGACTTAATCATCTGCTCTGACCGTAACGCTCAGGCCTGTGTGTGTGTTCAGGGAGAGAACAGGAAATCAAACACATCCTCTGCATTATTCATGAAGCCATTCACTGAGTTTCATCACTCTCGATCTGTTTTCCTTTTAAACAAACTCTGGCTTTTTGTCTTTTCAGAGTTTTTTCGAGGGACAGTCGGCTCCGTGGGATTCAGCCAAGAAGGACGAGAACCGCATGAAGAATCGCTACGGAAACATCATCGCCTGTATGTACCCACGCAGTGTTCATCTGAGTTGGCTGGTTTCAGAGCTCTACCTGTCTGACTGTGTTTCAGAGCTGAATGACAGGCTCATGGGCACTGCGGCAGTCAGATAGACCATTAACAAGACTAACAGTTAAATTAACTAGATGACACGTGTGTTCATCCCAGACTATCACAAGCTCCATGTCTCATCCTCTTTATAAACCAATAACCAGTCCGATACGGTTCTGCCACTGTTTTCTTACAGAACATACAGTATATTCTTATATTTGTGTACATGCACCCCGGGTCGTTGGACCTGAGACCTTTCTTCAGTTAACGAGAAGAAGAACTGCTTTGTCTTTGTCTTTCCCCTTTCAGATATTTGTGACTTTTGACTTGTGACGTTTCTGTGTTGTAAGCGTTGTAATAAGGTTGATGGTCTCACATTCGTTCACACCCAGCCTGTCACATTTGGCTGTCGAGTTAACCTCACTGTTAATAGTTTAACCTTCTCCAGCAACAAACCCGCCGAACCTGGGTCACTTTCAGATCCACAAAAGGTTTTTTACTGATGATGTGTTTGTTGTTGGTCTCATGTTCACATCTGGCAGTCAGAACAACAAGTCCCAAGTGAGAATCAGTGACTGGGTTAAACTGGAGGCTTCATCTGTTCCTTTGTGTTGTTAAAGTTCAATATGTGAAGTTCAGGATCGTCTTCAGATCTTGTGAAACATGTAGGAGCGTCAGAGCCTCTCAGAAACACTGTTACCTCCCCTGAATCGAGCTAAATCAGTGTATGAAGAGCAGGACGGACCGTCGACACGAAGCTGCCGGAGCCTGTTTGTTGTTGGTTTTTCACTGTCAGGCTGATGAAAAACTGATCTCATGTCAGTTTTTATCATCGCACAGCTCCAGGTCTCAAAAACACGTCACTGAACTGCTGAAGCTAACGTGCTAACGTCCCAGAAAGTTAGTGTTGACAGCTGCTCAGTTTCAGCTGCCGGCTAACATCAACACACACACACACACACACACACACACACACACACACACACACACTGTCCTGGGGTGGGGTAATTATGCTAATGAGGTGTGATGGAGCCAGCTGCGAGCTACGGTGGCCTGCAGGGACACTCTTCATAATAACACCAGCCAGTAACACACACACCTATTTTAGTGTGTGTGTGTGTGTGTGTGTGTGTGTGTTCAGATAACAGTAACAGCAGTGACAGCCAATCAGCTGCAGGCATCGGCTGCTCAGATGATTGACACTTTTGTGTTTTACTTCAAACAGAAAACAAATCAGTCGGTTCAAAACTAAATCAATACGACCTCCTTCAGGCTGTGACGTTATAATATAGTCGACCGGATCAATACACGTTAATGATCACATCATGGTCGGTGCTGGCTGTTGTCTTGGTCCAGATATCTATGTTAGATTGTAGTGGTATTGACCCGGGACTTGTTAGTCGACTTGGGCATTGTTGGACTTGTGACTTGTTGATCTTGGCCCGGAACTCATCCAAATTTGGGATTTGTTTGTCTGGTCTTGGGTCTAGACTTGGATCTGGTCTTGGGTCTAGACTTGGATCTGGTCTTGGGTCTAGACTTGGATCTGGTCTTGGGTCTAGACTTGGATCTGGTCTTGGGTCTAGACTTGGATCCGGTCTTGGGTCTAGACTTGGATCTGGTCTTGGGTCTAGACTTGGATCTGGTCTTGGGTCTAGACTTGGATCTGGTCTTGGGTCTAGACTTGGATCCGGTCTTGGGACTTGTTGGTTTGCAAATGAGAACAAAGATAATTAAGTGTGTAAGAGAGATAAAACTTTATTGAAGCGTCTTTGTTGTGTTTTATTTGAGTATTAGAAATTAATTTTTAAAAATTAATTAATAATGTATGTACACAAAACATTACCACACACACACACACTCACACTCACCCACAGTCACAGTCACACACACACACACACACACACACACACTCAGGGTCTCTGGTGTTTCTGATTCAGTTTGTTTATATAATTTAGATGAACGACTGTAATGAAGTGGTTATTAATTTATTATTAGATCGTTTATTCAGCAGAAGCTAATTAGAGGTGATTATGTTCAGCTTCACCACGACAACACACAGACCAATTAACACTGTGTGTGTGGGTGTGTATGTGTGTGTGTGTGTGCGCGCGCGTGTGTTAGATGACCACTCGCGTGTGCGCCTGCAGCCTCAGGATGGGGAGAGCGGCTCGGACTACATCAACGCCAACTACGTCGACGTGAGTAACACACACACATACACACACACACACACACACACACACACACACACACTTTTAAAGGTCGATCTGAAACATCCTGGTAACTCTGTTTCCATGACGACGGTTGTCATCAGTCAGTGTTGGTTGGTGTTTACTCTGTAAACAAACACGCTGCTGTCAGTGCGTGTGTACGTGTGTGTGCGCGCTGCCAACTTTGTGAGTACATTCAGGACCAGAACCAGAGAACAGCGACCAGAACCAGACCCAGACTGAGGATGGATAATACACATTCGATCATTGTACTCCAGCAGCAGGTCCACTTTGGCTCGACAGCGGTTCGTATGCGTCTGACAGGTGACGTCCCGGGACCAGTTTTATAAAAACACCAGCAGTGGTGCGACGGGTTCTGCAGTCGAGACCAACAAACCCGAACTCAAGGTCATGAGAAGCATCACTAGAAACACGTCGACTGTAATTCTGTTCTGACCCACTGTGGCCTCGTCCAGTATTTGGACTCAAGTAAAAGTTCTAATGTTCTCAACCTTTATTTTGACTTTTTAATTGGAGGCATCGTACCAGGCCCGGTCCATCAGGGATACATTTCAATAATGTTCTCCAGCGTTCAGAGTTCAGTTTGATTGTTTGCTTCAATGTGTTTGTCTGGTAGTTTTCTACAACGTCACAATTCTGTAACATTAACGGAAATTTTGGCCGTCTAACGTAAACTCTGGAGAACAGAACCAGACGGAGATCCGTTCTTCTGGAGGTGAATGTTGTGGTCACACGTGGATCGTTACAGCACCTGGCTGTCGTGTGACAGTCGTATTAATCACATCATCGTGATGCAGAACTCATCTCTCTTCTGCTTCTCCTCCATCAGGGGTACCACAGACCCAATCACTACATCGCCACGCAAGGTAAGAAGATCATATCTTAGCAAAGCTAGCTTAGCTTCCTCTGCTGCGTATCTGTCAGAGTAGCAGCTGAAAGTGTTGCTGCCAAACTTACAAATCAAGTCAGTTATATTTTTATCTCACAAAATCTGACTTGTCTCCAAAAGCCAACAAACATCTTCCAGTATCATAAAACTTATATTTTATATTTCATATATTAGGAACCTGCAGTTACCTCCTCTGACCACAGGTGTCACTAAATCACCCACAACTTCAGTCAAAGTGTAACTGTAACTTTCTGATGTGTAGACACACACACACACACACACACACACACACACACACACACACACACACAGTGTTACACACACACACACACACACACACACACACACACACACAGTGTTCCACACACACACACACACACACACGGCTCTCCAGGTAGAAATTCAAGTGTTTGTGTGAACACGTCAGTCTGTGAGCATGAATATAGTGTGTGTGTGTGTGTGTGTGTGTGTGTGTGTGTGTGTGTGTGTGTGTGTGTGTTCAGGCAGATTCTTGCTGTAAAACACTTGAGGACAGGAATGGATTAGCATGAACTAATTAGCTCGTCAAAACACAGACTGTCAACAGTGATTAAAAACATTTTCTGTGTGTGTGTGTGTATGTGTGTGTGTGTGTGTGTGTGTGTGTGTGTTTGTCTGTGTACGTGCGCTTAATTTGAATTAATTAACAGAGTCATTATAATTCATGTACAGCTCTGGTGTCGCCTGCTGATCCACCGTCTAATATGAAGTTTACTCTGCGTGTGTGTGTGTTTTAGGTCCCATGCAGGAGACTGTGTACGATTTCTGGCGTATGGTTTGGCAGGAGAACACCGCTGCAATCGTCATGGTAACCAACCTGGTAGAGGTGGGACGGGTGAGTCAACACACACACACACACACACACACACACACACACACACACACACACACACACACACACACACACACACACACTGATTGTTGTGGCCATCTGGTTGTTTTTTCCTCTGTGATGAAGTTTGGGACTCCATTTCCCAGACTGCATCTGTCACGTGTCTTCACATTCTTTGTTAATCATCTGGCACTGCTTCAGTTTATCTTCTCTGTAACTGTAACGCAGTGTTACGAGTTTACGTACAAACATAAAAAAAATAAAGTTTTACTCCAGTTTTCTATACAAAACAACAACTAATGTTAAAGATATAGAAACATATCCAAAATCTGTTTGTAAATGTGACTTCAGCAGATCTTAATATAGATCTTAATGATAACAAATATATGTAGGTTGAATAAAAAGCTGAGCTGCAGTCGTCACGTCTCCATAAATCCAGTTTACATGATTTCAACACTAAACAGAATTTATCACAAATTTGTCCAATAACTAATTTTTGCATATTTATTCGACATAAATGACAGTAATGTAAAAACATTGTAACCAAAGATAAAATAGAGTGTATGTAATGCAGGTTTACATTTCTCATGTTTTACTTTAACATGTTTAATTAACAACAATTCAAAGAACATGTGAACGTCTGAAAATCACAACTCAGTTTCACACGTGACGACCTGCAGCTCAGAGTCCTCAGCACATCAACATATTATCACATATGTATTAAAAGCATTAAAACATGTATTAAAACATCTACTGTAACTGAATCACAGTTTCGTGTGACTCTAGCGCCCCCCTCAGGACAAACTTGACATTTTTAGCTCCAGACCCGTTCAGAGAGGGAACAGGTTAATCATCTGGGTGATGTTGGATCTCATTCTGGCTTTAATAAGTTGTAAAAGTCCAACAGAACGGTTCTGCAGACGGACCCTGGGTGAACCGAGTCAGATCACTGAGGCGGAGCGCCTCGTGTGAAGCGATGAAACACGTCTATCTTTCTGAAATTGAAGGATTTAACCTGAGATCACACACACACCTGCAGGCGTGCTCCCTGTCCCAGCTCTCATTACCCAGCAGGCACCAGGGATCTGTTCCCCCTCTCCAGGAGAGCCGCAGAGGGGGATTCTGGGATAGATCAGGCTGATTATCTCCCTGTGTCTTTCTCCATCACACACACACACACACACACACACACGCACACGCACGCACACGCACACACACACACACACACACTTTAGCCTGAATTGTTCTCCAACACCCCTCTTCCCATTCACCCTGTTGGTTGCCACGGCGACAGTGTGATTAGCACAGCAGTAATTAGCTGTTAATGGAAGGGCGGAGCCTCAAATGAGATTTTAATATCAGCTGCTTTTGTTCTGTTTGTGTTTCTGATTAATTAATGAGTCTGTTTATATCTGTGTGTGTGTGTGTGTGTGTGTGCAGGTTAAGTGTTGTAAGTACTGGCCGGACGACACTGAGATTTACGGCGACATGAAGGTGACGCTGATCGAGACTCAGCTGCTGTCAGAGTACGTGATCCGGACCTTTGCTGTGGAGAAGGTACAACACACACACACACAAACACACACACTGTAACACACTGTAACACACTGTAAAACACTGAGTGGTTGTGGGGTGGAGGGACAATCACAGCGTGTCTGTGTTCATCAGAGGGGCGTGGCAGAGATCAGGGAGATCCGTCAGTTCCACTTCACCGGTTGGCCGGATCACGGCGTGCCACTTCACGCCACTGGCCTGCTGGGCTTCATTCGCCGCGTCAAAGCAAAAACCCCGCCCACCGCCGGCCCCACCGTGGTCCACTGCAGGTGCACACCTTTTAATATTGATGACAATTATCAATGCCATACTACTGCTTTGGATATCACTGTAAAGTCTTATAATCTTTACAAGCTGAGAACATGGCAAGTGTTTTACATGAAGTGTGTGTGTGTGTGTGTGTGTGTGTGTGTGTGTGTGTGTCAGTGCGGGCGCGGGGCGGACAGGATGTTTTATAGTCATTGACATCATGCTGGACATGGCGGAGAGAGAGGGTGTGGTCGATATCTACAACTGTGTCCGAGAGCTGCGAGCACGAAGGGTTAACATGGTCCAGACTGAGGTACACACACACACACACACACACACACACACTTCATATAAGGTCTTAATGTATCTGATTTTAAATACTTAAATACTCATACTTAAAGTAGTAACTGATCCAAATATTTACATGTATATACTGTATTCTTGGACTCAGTAGAGTTCCTCAGTACAGTAAATGTACTTAGTTACATTCCATCACGCTGTAAACAACATAGACACACTATGACACAGTATGAGTCACTTCCAGGAAACCCAAATACGGTCGGATGAGTCAGAAACAACAGAAATTAACAGAGACTAAAGTCAAAACTACAATTTAGTTCAGCGACAAAAACATTTAATTTTTGACTCATATTCTTGATGCTTATTTTTTCGCTGTTTATGTTTATTTATCAGATATTTAACATTTGTATGTGTATATTTGTATATATGTGTATTTAATGTATATTTAACATGCATTTGATGTATATTTAATGTATATTTAGCATATAGTTAACATAGTTAACATAAATTTAACTTTCATTTAACATATAGTATATATTTAGGATATAAGTAGTGTATATTTAGCATATATTTAACGTATATTTAATGTACATTTAACATTTATTTGACACACATTTATTTGACACACATTTATTTGACACACATTTAACACATTTTTAACATTTATTTAACATATATTTATCAATATTTAACATATATTGACAGTTTCACACAGCTGTCAGAGGTCCAACAACACTGTACTCGATATGTATTATCGCCCAAAACCCATCTGTGGTCCTGAACTGCAGCTTCAGTCGCTCTACTGAGAGCAGCTGTTTCTGTGCCTGCACCTTTAAATGCTAAAGAGCTCCGTCTGTCAACACCTACTCGCCTGCTACATCACTCTCAGGGAGAGGATGCCCCTTATGCTAGTGGTAGCATGCGCTAATGTTTATGGCAGATTTACATATGTGTATCGCTATGACTCGCAGAGGTGCTTTAGTTCAGCCATACCAGTTTGACCCAGAATGGGTCCCAGTAGGAGAGGCTCCTGAAGAAGTACAGACTCTGTGGTTGCACCAGGATGTTTCAGAATGGTTAGTGTGTCTGAATAATGTTAGTTTGTTTGTATGTGTTGTTACAGTTACTGCCATGAAGCTAATGGCTAACAGCTAGCGAAAGCTATGTTTGTCTCCAACACAGTCTCCAAACTTTTGGACACTGTTCACAGCGCTAACTAGTTAGCCAGTTTCCAGCTGACTTCACCATACTGGTAGGCGACTATAGATACTATTAAACTGCTGTGACACTTTTCGGTGGCTCGGGTGCAGTTTGCTGGGTCCGGTATGGTTGGTACTGATCCTTTTACGAGGGTCAGTGTCGAGGCAAAGCCAGCTTTGTACTGACCCTCGTTACTGAAGCAGTCTGATGTGAAGTGGTTAGCACACACACACAAGCTAACATGAACTGCAGCCGGCACATTGCCTTAAAATATGAAACACAACCACTGTCTCTTCTGTTGTTCTGTAGCTGGGACAGAATATAGACACTGATGTTGATTTATACAACCAACAACAGAGTAATTTGTGTGTCCAGCTCTGAGAAACTCTGCTGTCTCACAGCTGGACACACGGAACTTCACCTCGGGGATGAACGCCTCCTCTCAGATATCTCCTGTCACCGCTCAGAGGAGGCCGGACTGTGATAATGACTCCTTTAGTTACGTAACAACAGGAGCAGAATCTGACCAGCCTGTAGGAGCTCCGTGTTACCAGTTACCTTTACCATGTATTTAATATACATTTAACATATATTGAACTTTTATTTAACACACATTTAATGTTTATTTAACATATATAAGATTTATTCGACATATATTTTGCATATATTTAGCACATATTTAACATATATTTAGTATATATTTGACATATATTTAGCCTATATTTAATGTATATTTAACATTTATTTAACATGTATTTAGCGTGTATTTCAACACATTGCTTTGTGGCATCATGTTGGTCTCGTTCTCGTGAACACTTGCAGGGACTTTCTCCAGATGTCGGCTGTGACTGGAGGATCAGCTTATTACATTTTGGTGGCCAAAGGTCAAAGGTTAACTGAACTGTGTCATCATAGTATTCTGCCACAGCTCAGGAACCAGATGACAAAAACTGTTCAATCTCTATAGCAACACACTGTTGTTATTGTTCTGCTGCAGCTGTGTGATGTCATCAAACAGTGACTGACAGGATGTGACAGAAATGGACGCTACCATGACCTTCTCTGTCTGACGGTTAATGTCAGCCATCTGTTTGTGTCACTCCTGCTCCTCTTGTGCCTCCTCCTCCTCACCTCCTCCTGCTCCATGTGTGTTGACATAAATCATTTATGAAGTGACATTTCAGCAACAGTTCACCTGTCAATCAAACCCGACAGGAGGCAGAGGAGGGAGGAGGTGAGGAGGTGAGGTGAGGAGGTGTATTGTCTTCATCTTTCTCCTCTGTGTCTTCCACCAGGAGCAGTACGTCTTCATCCACGACGCCATCTTGGAGGCGTGTCTCTGTGGTGACACAGCAATTCCAGCCAATCAGCTGCGCTCAGTTTACTATGAAATGAACAGATTGGATCCTCAGACCAACTCCAGTCAGATCAAAGAGGAGTTCAGGGTAATGTATTGATCATATATTGATGTCATGATGATCATACATTATAGGTTTTTGGAAGTATTGATCACAAATTTTGATAATCACGTTGATGATGATATTGATGATGATACTGATGATGTAATGGGTGTGTTCAGACTCTGAACATGGTCACACCCACGTTGCGGGTGGAGGACTGCAGCATCGCTCTGTTGCCCAGAAACCACGAGAAGAACCGGTGCATGGACGTGTTGCCTCCAGACCGCTGCCTGCCGTTCCTCATCACT
>JARJLU010018919.1:0-14366 GCA_030272975.1 Sparidentex hasta
AGTAAATGGGAAAATCTGAAATTCCTCTTCAAAACTCATCGACTTTCGACCTCTTCTTGTGCTTCATGCTTTGGGCTACAGATACCATTCCACCTTTTAAAGAGTCAGAAGACCTTTAACTGTTGGGCATGTATTCACTTTTTAAAAATCTCTTACGGTTTCCAAACCATCACAGTTTTAGTCTTAAGGATTTTTAGGCCTTCTTCTGATTTTATATTGGGTGTGTATTGCGTGAGTTAGAGTGCGTGACATCATCGCTACAGTGTAAAGCAGCTGGAAGAACTGGAGAAAAAATTCTCTTCAGCTACTGGACGATGATACTTTCAGCCTCTTCAAGAAACTATTTTATTGCATTATGCCTCATGTTGACATTTTCGTCAGCCAGCTCCAGAAGCGGACCATCATCTCAGTCTTTGTCTGGGGAATCGTGCAGCAGTACATGCTCTTTTTTCTGTCTTCAGCGTGCATTACTTAATGCCAGCGGGAGCACGCCACCAAATTATAATGACACGGCTTCTTCGAGGCGTTGCGTGCGAAACCCCTGAGGGCAGCATGCCCTGAGGTGCGTGGACTGCGAGGGCCCGACCAACGCTGCTCGCAGCTTTAATTAATGTTTTTGTTATCAAAGTGGCGGGTGCCATTCTCATCTAAAATTGAAGGAATCACTTGAGGGTCCCTTTTAATTTTGGTCAAATGAGATAAATACTTACTGGGCTTATCCCCATACTCATATAGCCTTTGCTTTGAGAAAAGTAGAGCACTCTTAGCCTGCTGGGTTAGTAGAGTGTCCAGAGCAGCCTGTATTGCGCATTTCCTCTGCAACAGTAATGGGTCAAAGGTTAAGCTAAACGTACTTTTGATATCTGTCAGCTCTTTTTCGAGTTTTAGTTGCTGTTCTAATTGTTTTTTCCTTTTCGAGGCTGAGTAAGCTATGATTATACCCCTGATGTATGCTTTAGCAGTTTCCCACAGTAAGGATGGGTTGTTAGTAGATTGTGAATTAATAGATAAAAATATTTTAAATTCACTTTTCAGATAAGAGATGAATTTGTCATCTTTCAGGAGACGCGAGTCGAACCTCCAGCGGTTACTTTTCACAAATTCTATGTCAAGTGACACTTCAAGGAGCAGAATTGCATGATCGCTAACCACAATATTGCCTATTGAGCAGGAGGACACAGACTGTATCAAAGACTGGGGTACGAAAAAATAATCAATCCGTGTGTGACACTTATGAGGGGGGGAGTAAAAGGTGAATTCTTTATCAGATGGGTGTAATGTTCGCCATGTATCAACCAGGTTGATTTCCTCACAAGTCGACAGGAGGGCTCTAGCCTGGTTTGTCAGAGAAGAATTTCGAGGGGGATGGCTATCAACACCAGGATTAAGTAAACAATTAAAGTCACCTCCCACCAAGGCCAGTGGCGATGATACTTCTGCAAATTCTGAAAATGCTTTAGTTAATAAATCTGGAGAGTAATTAGGTGGGCAGTAGAGGTTCATGATAGTAACTTCTTTACCATTTAAGACACCATTTATAATCACAAATCTGCCATATTTGTCCTTTATACACTTTTTTAATTGGAATGGGAGATTCTTATGTATCAATATAACAACCCCTCTGCTGCTAGTGGTAAAAGAGGAAAAGTACACCTGACCAACCCAACTGTATTTAAGCTTAAGATGCTCATTGTCCTCCAAATGGGACTCCTGAAGTAGAGCCACATCTATCCCTTCCCTCCTCAGCAGAGAATAAACCTTTCTTCGCTTCACATCACCCCTCAAACCCCTTATATTCCATGAACAAAGTTTTAACCTATAAGTTGGCATTATTCTGTTGGCTACTATAATGAGATGAGTTGAGTATCCATACAGATGACCAGAGATGCAGTTTTATGTATCCCGTATAACACCGTACTGTTTTTAGGAGCACGTTTTTAGGTAGTTTATCTGAATACACTGAATGTAAGAGACCAGTACCGAGCATGAACTACAAGTAAAACAGAACCAGAACATAAGGAACCATAACAGTAAGAAACTACACATGTTGAAAAAAAACAGTAAAAAAAATAAAGTGGATAATGGGGGTCCTTCCCCAGGTTGCAGGGGGATTGCTATTTGCCTCCATTGGGGCAAAAATTGCTTCTCACACCATGTAAAGAGAAACAAAGCAAAGCAAGTGACATAACCCAGTTGACCGTGGCTCACAGCAGCACCCTATTACATGACAAACGAACGTTTACAATCTGTAAACCTCTAAATGTGAATCATCATCTGCTCTTGAGCCAGCTGGACTTCCATTTAATGAACACTGGTGTATAATTAATCAAGGTGATACCTTAATATGTATGGTAATGAGTAATCATTCACAGGAGTGTAAGGTGTATAATAAAGCAGTACAGTCACCAGTATACATAACCGATTGTCCAAACTTAGCTCTCATACGGTCGAAGAGTGCATCATTCCTGACGTGCGGCACTGGTTGCGAAGGTCAGAGCCTCTGCCGGGGAGAGGAAGGTTTTCTTGGTGCCATTCAGTGACACTTGTAACTTTCCAGGGAAGAGCATGGAGTAATCAGCACCGATTTGTCTGAGATGTTGTTTGGCTTCATTAAACTCTTTCCATTTACGAAGTACTGCAGCAGACAGGTCATGGTAGAATGATATCTTCCTTCCCTCCAGAGTAATATCCCCGACTGCTGCTTTTCGCCGAACTGCTGCCATCACTC
The DNA here is from genome assembly GCA_030272975.1 of Sparidentex hasta. Taxonomy (NCBI): domain Eukaryota; kingdom Metazoa; phylum Chordata; class Actinopteri; order Spariformes; family Sparidae; genus Sparidentex; species Sparidentex hasta. The sequence continues at coordinate 2,729 of JARJLU010018919.1, forward strand.
TCTGCTTGTCCGGGAACGCGTGAAACCAAATGATGACAGGGCGCGGTCGCTGGTCAGACCCAGGCCTGGGCTTTAGGGAGCGGTGAGCCCGTTCTAGCTTGACTCGCCCCCCCTTAGCATCCATGTCAAGAAAACCCGGTAGCCAGTGTTCAAAGAAGTCCAAAGCATTTCTCCCCTCCATGTTCTCGGGCAGGTTGAATATGCGGACATTCTTCCACCGCCCTCTGTTTTCCAGTTCATCTATGTGATCGAGGAGGGAATCGACTTTTCTCTCCAGGGCTACAATTCGACTAGCCTGCGGCTCGCTAGCGGTCTCGAGCTGTAGCATCCTAGCCTCTGCTTCGTCTAGGCGGTCATTAACTCTCTTCAGCTCGGTAGAGAACTGTTTTAGCCAGAGGGTCGAGTTTGTTATCAGTAGCCATCATTAGTTTAGTGGTCATAAGATCCAGCGCTTTAGCAAGTCCGGGTTCAAGTTCTACCTCCTCACCGTCTTCATCATGCTCGCTGCCATGTTGGGCTAGCTCAGTAGCCGTGCTGTCAGTCGGGTGCTGCGGCTTACTCTTTCTCTTTCGCATTGTTTGGTATTGTTTTGTCCAGAAGTGTTCAAGAGACATACTATAACACTAGCATTATAAAAAAAAAGAAACGAGATTTAAGAGAGAATGCAGAGTATATGAAGGGTGCTGGCGGAGCTCCCGAAAAACCGACCATCTCCTAGGCCGTCATCATGTGACCCCCCATTGACATTAATCTGATAAAATGCTGATCATTTTTTGTAACTTGGACCCTGTTGCAGACAGACATTTTTGTCCATTTATTTTGGTAAAATTGTTTTATTCATATTCTCGATCTAGTCTAGTTCTTTCTCCCTGAAAATTATAAATGTAATATTAAAAAAATAAGAAAAATAAAATGATAAACTTAATAATAATAATAATATAATGATGATGATGATGATGATAATAATAATAATGATAATAATAATAATAATAAAGATAGAAGGCCTGTAGTTAATAATAGGCGTCATCAACTCTCAATATGAGAAAAGCACATCAGGCATGTCTTTACACCTGGGCACCCGGGGCTATAGAACTCCAGGCCGTAAGCGTCATTTGGACCGCTGGATTTTAAACTCTATAACCTCTCTTGTAAATACCCAATTGAGTGATGAATGCATTCATTGTGTCATTATATTATTACTTTAAAAAAAACTAAAAAAACGAAATAACAACAAAATGTACATTTTAACAAGTTTAATTATAGCTACATTTATCAATACTCATATCATCACACATAGTAAACCATAATTACTGCATATATTTACACAAGATTTTAATAGAGAAAATTCAGTTAACAATTAAAAATAACTTATTTGATTATGAAACATTTTATATATATAATTCATATATAATATATTGTAGTATCTGTGTGTTTCCTACACATCCTGGGTTCTAAGACAGTAGTGAATAGGAGGAAGACAGGATGAGACAAGACCAGTTTCTCCCCTTAGACAACGGCGGGAATGTGACAGTATGAGGGCCCCCATGACCAGGAGCCCTGATCAGCCCTGAGGTGGGCATCAGAGATGAGCTACAGGAAGGGGTCCACACCAGAGGTTTAGAGCTGACTCAACGTATACATTGTCATCTAAGTATAGAGAGACCACTTTGGCTGACGTCAGCAAAATTAAGTAACACACACTAGAGTTATTTCATAGAGCATGTGAGGGAGACCCATCCTTCTCTTCTTTCCCATTGGATAGATGTACCTTGAATCCACCAAAGTGACCAATTGGGAGAAGTACGCAGTTATGGAAAATAGACTTTAAAAAAGGCTCACACACCAGAGAAAAGGGTGGTGGGATTTGGTAGAATTCCTAAGATCGAAGGTGTAGGAGTTCCGATAGGGCAGGGGGCAAAGCGTTTGGCATTACTTTGCCCTAGATTGGAGAACACCAGATGTGCGGCCACACTCTGCTCGGACGCTAGGCCACTTGAAGTCTGTTTTAATAAAGACTGCTCTATCATTCCAACCAGCCTTGCCTCCACAGAATTCTTTTATCAAAATACTATGTGCCGACACCTTTGAGGAAGACAGCCCAGAAACTACAATATAAAAGATACATAATTTTAAAAAAAATCGAAAAAGCTGGAAACGAGCTGCTCTAAAACAAAAACAAAGAGCTGTTGTGATCCCTGGTCACAGTCTCGGCAGATTACCTCCGCTCTCCTCGCACAGTTACCACACACGGGCTTGTGACATTTCAAGTGTCCAACGTTTGGTTCCGTTTGCAGCGCTTTGGGACTGGCACTGCCTCGTGTCTGCTGCTGTTGCGGTGGTTGCTTCAGCTGCCGCCCACCTTGTGCTGCCTGCTGCGGCCCCTTTCCCCTCCTTATATTCTTCCCTCAGCTCCTCTGCCAGCTGCTGCAGGACTTTCCTCCGGGCTCTCCTGCTGCTCCTTGAATAAGATGCGGGCATTGATCCCCAGCCAGGTCGAGTATGTTATAGAAGACACTGGCCATCTTCGGGTACAGTTTGTGTTTTCCCATGGTGCCAACCAGGCTATATAATGCAACTATATAAAGATAGAAGGCCTGTAGTTAATAATAGGCGTCATCAACTTACAAGTAAATTCACAAATAAGCACAAAAAAAATGTAACAATGAAAGATATTCTTTACTTTATGAAGATGGAAAAAATTAGATATAGCATCAAGGGCTCTACCCGCAAGTTCACTAAAACATGGGGATATCTTTCTTGCTACATAGAAGATTTGAACCTTTCCTCTATGATGAACTGTGTGCACACTGTTTTATTCAATATAATAGACTACTGTTAACTGTCTTTATAGGATGCAGGCTTTATGTTATTTTTTTTATTTTTTATTTTTCTGGTGTTGTAGTTGTTTGTTTGTTTTAATTGTCATTGTTGTCACTATTACTACTATAATTATAATCTTTTTTTAAATTTTTTCTTCGTATGATAGACCTATATGGTTGCACATATAATGTCCATCATGACTGTTATAAGGGTGGGTGGGTGGGTGGGGTGTTCTGTGTGGTGTTGTTTTTTTTCCACAAGACTGTGTGGTGTCATTTCTAAATTCAGTCTTCTGAATTGTTATCTCCATTGTGCCTTATACTCACATGTCAGTACCCTGTATGTTTGTATTTATACTTGAAAAACAATAAACAAACTATGGAAAAAAAAAAAGTAACAATGAAACTTATGGCCGAAATGGGTAAAACATTTAATATTTTCTCTGTTTTAACGTACTTTATATAAAAACTATTCTAGATTAAAATACAGTCAAAGTTATTGCACATATACATTTGAAAACTGTCAAAATGACCGTCTTGGCCGCTCTCGTGCTGGCAAACCTTCACTTGGACTCTGCTAGCTGCTCCGAGCTGAGCCAGCCGCATATATGCAAAGCCTCCTGTAGGCCTACTGTAGATAGACAATGAAGACAATAAATTATAATTGAGAATGTTCTACCTGCTCTAATAGCCTATGCACACAGGTCTTATTACAGGCTATCATATCTTTAACGTAAACTTTACTCAGTAGGCCTATAGGGAAAATTTGATTTATTTGTGATTAATATATGACAAGGAGGACCTCAAGGATTGGCCTTCCTTACCTTCACAAACTACGTTGAAATTGCACCTTTAACAGCCCAATTTTCAAGTGATGCCGGTATCTCACTACCTTTCCAGTAATGAGTAAACTAACACGTTAATATTTAAAAAACAGTAATTAAAGTTACTTATCCAAGTCACTGTGCATTACTATTATTTTTGTCATTCTCCCAAGTAAAAAAAATGTATTTTTGCTTTCTTCTCTCGTCTCCGGGAGTGACGTCATGTCTGCGACAAGTCACGTTTTCAGCACGAGGACAACTCGCATGTAACACCACGCAGCGACACAAACACAAACAACACTGGAGGGAGGAGAGAGATGCGCGTTTTCTAGCCGGAAATACAGTCATTATTTTGAGTTTGTCAGCTAAAGATGAGAATAATAAGGTTGCTGTACACTCTGTGCTGGTGACAAAGTACTATCAAGCTTCAAATGAGTTTAAAGGAGTAATCAGTAATCAGATTACTTTTTCAAAGTAACTGAGGCATCACTGTCTGCCGGTCTAAAGCCCCGGATGTTTTGCACTCCTAGCGACGCAACTGCAAAACTGCAATGTCCAGATGCAGATAGGTGTCAATATAGTAGGGTATTTCTCTATATGGGAGAGGCTTTTATTTAACTCTCAGCAAATCTTATGCTCAGCAAAGATGGAAAAATATAACATAACCAACTCATTATTACTGTTTAAAAGAGTTATATAGAGAAAGAGCCGGATCTGGAGCACACATTCATTTAAGTTTACTAGCGATTAAACTTATAAATAAATGTGTTGCTCTGGCCACAGACTGTAGCCATACAGGCTAGAGCTCTTTCCTTGGGTCAGTCCGAGCTCTCAATAGTCAGGCTCAAACAGCTCTGTCCAGACGTGCTGGGTTGAGAAAAAAAAGGTGTGAACAGTCAGCGAGTGCTGTCAGCAAACACAGCGACATGTTTCCAAACATAAATCAGCATTTCATTAAGAACATGCAGCCAAGCAGCGATTCGGATCGAAAACATTAATAACCTCGAAACAGACCCGGCTTCTAATTGAGGCCAGCTTTTATTTACTCAAACTTGTATCCAGATCTGGTCCAGTAGCAGACAGCGTCGCAGACTGGGATCAGTATTTGAGTGTACGCTGCTGACCAAATTGCATTTCTCTTATAGCATTAAAGAGGATGGGAGAAGTGACGGCAAATAAACTACTCGTTCATGCATTAAAACAGGACCAGGCACTGAGATTTCATGTAAGCGCTTGTTTAGCCCAATCAGGGGGAAAACATACACTTCATGCAGTAAATAGGGCAACGATTAGCTTACTACAGGTCTACAGAACAAAAGACGAGTTAGGCAAAGATGGCCATGGACACTCTTTTTAAGAGACACAAGATTGATGTGCAGAATAAGAAATAATGTAAAATGATGACTGTTGCACAGCAGGTGGCGGTATGCGCCTGACAACTGTTCGTGTTCCGCCTGTACCGTCACTAACCATCAGTAACCATGGCCGACTGCAAGGAGGTAATGTTAATTTTGTATCTAAGAAAAGCATAGCTTGCTATATCATTTACTTCGATTGACAGACAATACAGATACTTTAATACATATTGCAGTACTTACAGGCTTCTGTGCTGCTCTCATATCGAGAGTTGCTGACGCCTATTATTAACTACAGGCCCTCTATCTATTTCTATCTCTAATTGTTGTTATTATTATTATTATTATTATTATTATTATTATTATTATTATTATTATTATTTTCTTTTTCTTCTTTTTTTATATTACATTTATAATTTTCAGGGAGAAAGAACTAGACTAGATCGAGAATATTAACAAAAGTTTTACCAAAATAAAAAATGTCTGTTTGCAACAGGGTCAAGGTAACAAAAAATGATGAGCATTTTATCAGATTAATGTCAATGATGGAGGAAAGAAAAGACAGCACTCAGACAAACATACTGAAGTTCTTTGCTCTGTGTGACATTTTGCAAACATTCAAGTCAAGACACCAAATCACAATACGTCATTGTATGGTTTGTCCCGTTTGTCCTAGTGGTGTTGCTGTACCCTGCTGTCCGATTGGCGAATATGCTCAACCAATTATATTTGGGGATACAGTGGCGATTGGCATGCCCCCCAGGCCCGCCCCTTACTGACAAAAACCGCCCACTAAAAAAAAAGTCTGAAGATTCTGAGTTAAAATCATTGTGTTTTATCCTCAAGCCTGAGGGTTGATCACTGTGTGTGGCTAAAGATACAAAAGGATTCACTCACACTGAAAGTGACTAGAATTACATTTAAACTGTCCTGTCTTTTTTCTAAAATTGTTTTGCCTTTTTCCACTTTTACTGTTGTTAAATTTAGCCTGCTGCTTTGTGTTTTATTTATTATTGGATGAGGCTACTTTTGTACATTTTCACAAACACAGGGAGGACTAAAGTAGGTCTGCAGCTATAGTTATGTATTGCTACTCTCTTTCTATTTACTGTGGGCTAGTTTTTTTTTATTTCATAAATGCACCAAAACATCATAATTGAAATGGAAAGTTCAAGTACCTTATACTGTAAGCATAATAGCTCCCTGTAGAGTTGCCACATCATGTGAAAATATAAAATGAATGCTCCTCTTGCAGCTCCAGACAGATTTTTTTTGGTGAGGGGTGCAAAAATGTCTCTTTTGATAGCAAAGGTTGCTGATCCCTGCCCTAGAGTCAATCCTCCTTGGTTACTGAGAATCTGTAATTATTGCTAATCCTACATTTCCCACAATGCAACTTGAATGGCGCCACACTGTGTTGGTGCACGTTATTTTGTCTTGTTTTGTTTGGTAATATAATCAATTTAATGAGAAGGTGATTGGCTGCAACCTTCCATTCCTTCAGGACCTCACATCTCCGGGGCTGTGAGGCATGCAGGCAGGATTGTGGCCAACCACTCCCATCCTGGTCACAGACTTTTTGTCACTCTGGCAGGAGGCTGAGGTCCATCAGGAACAAAACCTCCTGCTACATGTCTTATGACTGACTCTTGCTCTCTTGCACTCAAACCCACCACCGCCCTTGAATCATTGCCTCACAATAATGCAGAATGTGTACATTTGTATAACTTTTAACTTTTGTACATTAATGCACAGCTCTTCCATCTTTATGTATCTTTATTTATCCCATCCCAAACTTTATGTGTCCTTTTGTTTAATGTTTATTGTCTTAAATGTATGCACCTTCCCCACCAAGACAAATTCCTTGTTGGTGTAAAATCCTTCTTGGCAATAAATCTATGTGTGATTCCAATTCTGAAAGGTCCTTCATTATTTCTGTTATCACATGCTGAGTGATACTAATCATGACTAGTAAAGTCATCTTGGGTAAAATCAGTCAAGTACCCCTTTAATTCACTGACAACAGGACATTGGCCAGTATTTCAACTCAACCTTACATTAGATGTGATTATATACTATTTTCACAAACACGTCTTACTGCCAAAAATAGCGAATCATTTTGAAAAGAATGAATGTTTCCAATGATCCACCCGTCTTGTGATTCCTCCAACAGGTCCTTCTTTCACATCCTCGAGGTGAACTCCATTCTCCTGACCAGGGACCTGCTCACCTCTGATACAGAACGACAACCTACACACACACACACATACTGAGAGAAAGATTGATGGGTGACAATATGTGTGTTTCTGTGTTTTTGTGTTTATGTGTGGGTTACCTGACAGGGCCATTGCCAATCGCAGCTCCTCTTTTAGAAGGTCCAGAAGCTCAGTAACACCCTGCTCACCCTGCACACACAAGGCATGTCTTTAGTTATGTCACATTAAAGCCTTATTGCTAGAGAGTATAGTTTTTTTTGTGAGTTTAGTTATTGTTTAACAATGACCATCTTATATAGAGCCAGTTATGTTTTACTACATGTAAAGGACTCAGATGGACAAAAAACAATAAAAAGACCACTTTGATATGCTTTTTTGAAATTCAGTTCCATTGAATTCAGATGCGTTGTACACACAAAGCCCTCCTCCTAATTAAAGCTGCAGTCTGGAGTTCTGAGAATAAAGTGGACTTAGCCAGAATATCTGAATGATACAGCTCCCAGGTCCCTCCTTCTTCCTCTCTGCTGCGCCGCAGCCCTGCCTTCAAAGCCCCTCCTCACAGAGGAGCCTGCAGAGGAGCAGGCTTGTAACCACGGTAACAGAGGAAGCTAGATAACCAAGATGGCGTATTCAAAAAACAACAACAAAAAAAAGCCCATTTCTGATCAATACAACTAAATTACAATGACGAGTACCTCATGCCAATCACTGAAGATATCCTGAGTAACAAACAATATTCCAGTTAGTTATTCAGTAGTTACCCTGTAATCATTACCTGGTGCAACATTTTTGCAGTGCTGCCTTTCTGAGCATGAATAACGTTATTTCTCTTAACCAATTCAACCACTTCAGAGTGTACTGAACACAAACTAACATCATAATGGCCCGGTCACTTGAAAGACACTTTTGCTAACCAATAGCCACTTTGCAACCTGCAGGGTTTTTTTCTTGTAACTATAGCCGTGTCGGCTAATAAGTGTTTCTTGTGTGGGCAATAAAGCAGTTTTTGAGTTACTATTTGCTACAGTTTCCTTTTGCCTCGTTTACCCCCAGTTATCATTTATTTGTGTTACTCCCCTCATCCCCTAACCATCTGGGGACGTAACACCTAACTCTACTGATGTCACCTGAAGTGGACCGTCTCTAAGTGGATGGTCTCTCTGTACTGTGCTGACACACCCACAGAACTCATAAATAGCTCCAGGGACATGTAAACCTAAACATCACCACAGTCTTACACTAACCTAATAGGAAGCATCCTGTCCTGTCACAGTTAAATCGTAATTCAGGATGTGTAAGCAACACACAGACACTACACTTTTTACACTGCTTGTCTTCATAAGTGTTCTTATTTCTTCCCCATGACGTGGGCGATGGTGGGGCATTTTTCGGCTCTGTTGTCCGTTCTCCTTTTTTAAAGTTTGAGCTTGAGCATATGTGACCAGGCAAGAGCAGTCACTGCACCTGCGTGGGGGAAGGGCACTTCCCAGTATTATTATTATTATTAATTCATTTATTTATTTCATTTGAACAGGGACAGTGCACAATAAAACATTAACCCTGTATATAACAAGGAGAGATGCATTGCACTGGGTTGAATACACACATTCCAATATCAGTACAACAATTTAAAACAATTCACCCCCCTCCCACCAACTTTTATAAATGAATATGCCACCCCCATCAAATACACACACACACACACACACACACACAAATGTCTTCAAGTTTGCAGAGACTGCATCCAACGTTTTGTGTGACATGTAAATGTCTTAAAATCTGCACATGTAATCAGCTCTATTGGAAGTGTGTTCCATTGATTTGTGGCAGCAAAAGAAAAAAATTATTTACCAAATGTCAGATCATAACGACAATTTTAGCAAATATAATCAAAAAATAGTTACAGACTACAGCTTTAAGGCTAATGAGATTGTAGATAAGTGAGGTGCGTCACCTGACAGGCAAGGCCCCACAGTACTGGTCGGCCGATGAAGACGGCCTTTGCTCCCAGAGCTAAGGCCTTCAGGATGTCTGTCCCTCGCCTTATTCCTCCATCCATGTAGACGTCACAGCGACCCTGTACTGCCTTTACTATCTCTTCCAACACATCAAGCTACACACAAACAGAAACTCTTACACTTTATATTTACATTGTCACATAAAATACATTTAAAATGTGTCTGATGATAATCAATGTTTATCTCATCATCCACATATCCCAGATTCCAAATCACATCCCAACAAATGTGAAGTTCTCAGAAGCACAGAAGTGTTTCTTGTAACTGGCAATCGAGGCATTCAAATGATTTTGTGACCTCTTTTGTCTTCAAGGCTAGAGCACAACACAAACTTTTACCAGTATGGCGTGCTAACAGGAAACTATCAATATGGGCTAGAGCTAAGTAAAACTGATTGTAGTGTGCATTTGGTGACCAGCAATTTTCTGCTATTCAACTCAATGGAAAGCTTCCAACCCCAATATTTCGTTAATTTTGCAACCCTGACTAGAACTCAGTGATGGGCACAAATTCTCTCAGTTCTTTGCATGCATTTTCAAGTATAGTTACGCATTTCAATAGAAAGTCTATGGTAACTATGCCTTTATTTATGTGGAGTGTGTCTCTTTATAAGATGTTTTATTTGCATTGAAACATGGGGCTGATGAAAATATTTTTCCTTTCCTTTCTTTCTTTAAAGCATTCCTTTATTGGTGTTAATCTGAACGTGACTCTACAAAGTGACTCCAAAAATTGCTTTAGTCTTTTAAATTGTAATTATGTCACCCTCTTTGTCTCTCGCTCCCTCTTTCTTTCTCTCTCCTTTCGCAGGTTCTCAATAAGCGTGGTTGGCCCTGCTGATGTGGTCCTGCTTGACTCCTACTATCATCATCATAATCATTGTTGTCAGGGACCCATGCATGGGCCTGGGGTTCTGAGCAATGCAGCCCCCACCAGTAGTTCAGGAGACCCAACTGTTCACTTAAGGACTTTTATTAAAAAATGTCCTTCCACACATAAAACTTATACTGCTGCCCAAACAATTTAATGTATGTAAGTAAAACTTGAAAGGACTGGTGTATAACTATGCACATACCTCATACCTATACATGTCTATTAGAAGGCGGCGCTATTATCACGTTAAGTACTTTTGGCCAGTAAAAAACTGCAGAGGGGTGCCAAAAATGAGAGAAGTTGATATCTTTTCATTTGCTGCATGGATTTGTATGAAATTCAGTGTACAGGATGCAGGATTGCACCTCAATAGACTGCTTAAATATGCTTATGATCATTTAAATTGGGAGTGGCTTATAACAAAATATAAATTGCATGAGAAATCCCATTCAAATCTTCAAAAACTCATTTAAAAATCATTTTAAAAAATAACACAAATATACTAAAACTTAGCATTTTTTCAGCACATTCAGTGAATTGTGAAAAAACCTTGTTGAATGGTCAATTCAGAGGTGTGTCACTCTATTTTTTTTTCACTTTGTTGTTACTTGCATTATATGTACACATTTTTAAAATTTCATCTAATTATTAATCCACTTTCACCAAAGATCTTATTATATAAAAATACATTGTTTTATTTCTTGGAAAAGACACACACACCGTTGCAGGTACTCCATCAAGTTGTCGAGCTCCATGATTGGATACCATGATGCCATCAACACCATAGTTCACAGCCTGGACAGCATCCTCATCTGACACAGACACACACACACATACGTGTGTGAATGAGACAAAGTCAGCCACATAATATCACAGTTAAAAGACTTGTCACATTGTGAGTAGAGAGTAAGGCCCCATACAGTTACAGGCCCATTTTCAAATATGTGTGAATAATTGGAAAAGCAAGCTTTTCTTAAAATGTGACAAAACTGGCCACGAACCTCCATCACTTTCTATGATTTTACTGTAAAAAACAGCTCTGGGTTAGTCTGTAAAAAATAAATGTACATTCAATTGGAAAAATTGAAGATTTTACTTTTGTGGAATCATATGAAACACCATTGTGTGTGTGTGTGTGTGTGTGTGTGTGTGTGTGTGTGTGTGTGTGTATCTGCATGTATACCATTCAGTACTCCTTTCACGATTACAGGTAGACGCGTGTGTTTTTTCAGCCAGGTGATGTCGTCCCAACATAGAGTGGGGTCAATGGCTTTGGCTACATAAACAGCCAAACCACTGTTATTGCCATAGCTCTCCTCAGAGAAAGCCAGGGAGGCCGTTGAGAAGTTAGACATGCTGGGGAGATGCAGCGCGCGCACGCATGCAGCGCGCGCACGCACGCACGCACGCACGCACGCACACACGCACGCACGCACACACACACACACACACACACACACACACACACACACACACACACACACACACACACACACACACACACACACACACACACAGACACACAGACACACA